>BHEV01067114.1:0-28669 GCA_004319985.1 Emydocephalus ijimae | reverse complement strand
ATCGGGGGAACCTTGGCGGCGAACGCAGCAGGGATCGCGCGGTTGTGAATCCCTGCCGCCGCCGAAGGCTTGCAAACCGGATTGTCGTTCCGAGGCCTTTTATTGCTCTCAATTTACTGTCGGTAGGGTGAATACCCTGACTGTCAATTAGATACCCTAAAAACTCGACGCGATCTGTACACAATTTGCACTTGTTCTTTTTTACTTTAAGGCCGGCGTTTTGAAATTTTTGTAGGACTAATTTTAAACGATCTAATAATATTTTCTTTGTTGGTGCAGCAATCAATTACATTGTCAAAGTATGGGACCACGCCTTTAATCCCTTGTCGNTCTTTTCATCAACAGGTAGTTGCTGATATGCCTGAGCTAAGTCTAATTTAGTGAAGACTTTTCCGCCCCCAAGGGAATGAAGGAGGTGCTGCACCACCGGAACCGGATAAGCATTTTGCTGTAGGGTGTGGTTCAGGGTGGCCCGGTAGTCCCCACAAATTTGAATGGACCCGTCCGGCTTTATTGGCGTTACTATTGGGGTCTCCCAAGGAGAGTGATCGGTAGGTTCTAGCACCCCTTGAGCTATTAGTTTATCGAGCTGTTCGTCGATTTTCGGCTTTAAGGCAAATGGAACTCGACGGGGCTTCAGGCGGATGGGAGCTATCTTTGGGTCAAGGCTGAACAATATTGGGGTCCCCTTGTGCTCGCCTAATTTTTCCGCGAAGACGTCCCGGAATTCGTGGACGAGGTCCTCCTCCCAGTCGCTTCCGCTGACCCGGTTTATGCTCGCCACTTCAATGCCAAGTGGCGCAAACCATTGAAGGCCTAGCAGGCTAGGCTGATCTTTGTCGATCACAATTAGCGGTAAGTACGCTGTGCAATTCTTGAATGAGACCCTGACTCGAATGGATCCGACGACAGGGATTCGATTCCCTTGATAGTCCTTGAGAATAAGTCTTTGATAACGGAGGTCTTGGCGTTGGATAGTGGGAATGAGTTGCTTGAGGGTCTTCCAGGACACCATCGAGAGGGACGATCCCGAGTCGACTTCCATTTGGCAGGTCCGGTTCTCGATGACCACAGGAATTCGGATTTTCTTGGCGTCTAAGACAGAGGCGTGACCGATAGTGATAGTATGGTGAGCCTCTTCTCGCTTTGTGGTGCGATTTAAAACTCGGTTTCTGTAGGAGTGGTTTACTGGTTCTCGCCGTACAGGACGGTTTCCTGTCGATTGGCGGTAGTTAGCCCCCTTTGAGGCCAGGACGGTTCCCTGGCCAGACCCATCCGATGTGACCTTTCTTTCCACACTCATGGCAGAGTGCGTTGCGGAATTTGCATTCAGACCTTGAATGGTTGGTCCCGCAGCCGGTGCAGGGGTGTAGGGATTTTGGGTGGTGGTCCCGATCGGACCGTAGTTGATGGACCTCTTCTTCGTCGCTGTCTGACGACGAAGAGAGGTCCCCATGGTGGATCGTCAGAAGCTGTCCTTCTGACTTGGATAAAATGTCGCCTGTCGGTTGTTGAGCCGGAGCACGGTTGCGGCGCAGTTGGGCAGCCGACTTCTTGGTTGCTTCTGCTGCAGCAGCATCAGCGATGGCATCAGCAAGGCTGATGTCACCTTTTGCCATCAGCTTGCTCTGCACACTTGGTGCATCTAATCCCAGGACTATTTTATCTCTCAAGGCCTCTTCCAGGTTGGCAAACCCCACAGAGGCCTCCCAGGTTTTGGAGGTCTGCGATGAAATCGGCGACACTTTCTCCTTTTCGCTGGTTTCTTTGGTAGAACTCATGCCGTCTTACGAGCGTGGGCACGGTCGGTGCGTAATGAGCTCTTAGTATGGGTTCGAGGACGTCCCAGTCCATAGGCTTCACTTCAGCTGGTTTGGCTAGTGCTTTAGCCATCTTAAATACGGTTGGTCCGCAATGCGTTAGGAATACCGCCCGTTTCTTCCCAGCTGTGGCATCCTTCAAATTGTTAGTTTCCAAAAACATTTGGAAACGATCCATGTAGGACTCCCAGTCCTCTTGCGCTGGATCGAACGGAGCGGGTGGTATGACGCCGCTGGACATGGTTCCGGTGTTGTGAGTCGTCAGTCACGTGCTCGGCTTCTTCTTCTTTGTTCAGTCAGCTCTGTTGTCTCCACATCCCACCCTCGTCGCCAGTGTCAAGTTTGAAGCATGGGCGATAATGAATGGATACGAGCTGATTAAATGGTGAACTTCAACTCTTTTATTTGCAAAGTGACAGCTCGAAAACAAGGGCAGCTAAGACCCTCTTTATATCAGCAACCCAATAACTATTTAACCAATAAGAACTCAGGAGCGCTAGCTCCATTGAACCAATACGAAAGCTCTGTTAATGGCCAATCAGATCCCCCTGAACGGGCCAATCCGATCCTGCCATTTTACAGCCAATCAGAAGTGCAGGGCCAGAACCCTGCACTTAACTCCAAGCTCCAGATAACTTTATTAAAATCCTATGCATTCACAACAGTGGGCAAGACAGGTGATTGACAGGACCTGCCCCTTTTAAAATGTACATGACATCGATTTTATGATCACTTTTCCTCCTTCTCCTTCAAGGAAAAATAGTCAATGCAACATAAAAAGGAAGGAAGGAAGGAAGTTTGGCAATGTTGAAGATTGCTAAATGAATTATTTAGCAGAGTTTGACTCAAAAATTTTGAGGAGACATATATACTGAAGACACACCAGTAGTTGCTTTATTTCTTCCTCCTTAACATATAATTTAAAATTGTTCACTGTTTTCTCTTTGAAATGCAATATATTTGGTTATTTATGCATTAGTTCTGTTTATTTATTTTATTTCTATAGCTGCCCATCTCAACACATGATTCCGGGCAGAATCATAAAAATGCAATGCAATTGAAATGTTTAAAACAGGATAAAATAAAATATACAAGGCCTACACATAAACTATTGCCGTAGACCCATAACATGCCCAACTTGCTGAATATAACTGTATGGGGGGGAAAAATGACCTGGGGGAAAAGATAGTATCTTCTTATGGCCCAGTCCTAAGGCATGAAATGTCAACCACCATCATGAATTGTACCCAGAAGCACACTGGCAGCCAATGCAGCTCATGCAGCAGGGCTGTTACATGTGTTGAATATCTATAATTCGCTATCCCTGCAGATGCATTCTGCACCTTTTAAAGCTTCCGACTGCTCTCCAAAAGCAGCTCTATGTAGAGCTTTTTTAATACACCAAACAAGAGAATTCAGATTGTTCATTGGATCCATCTGATGCTGTGCCACCTCAAGTGGGACCAATGATGGAAAAACATCCCCAGAAGGTCCAAATACCCTAAACCCCTTTGTCTTACTTGACTCGAGTAGAAGATCGCTGCACCCCATCCAAACTTTTATAGCCTACAGGCACTGGGACTGGCCATCCACAATATCACTGAAGCAACTTTGGATAGAGTTGTAAAGTTCAATATCATCAACATATTGGTAATCCTCAACATAAGACTGTAATGGAGCCTGCCCCTTATGGTCAGAAGCCAGAACAAACAAGTAAAACAAACCATCCATGTGTCATTCCAATTTTATGTCTTTTTTTTTTTTTGCATGGTCATTAAGTGAATGCCATCATCATAAATCAATTGCTATGGTTATTAAGTGGGCACCACAGTAAACCCAATATTTACTATGGGATGTTTTTTGTGAAATATAGAAGTAAATGCTGATTTTCAGCAAATCACACTCATATGACTGGCAGAGGTGGTATTCTGCAGATTCTGCAGATTCTGGAGAACCAGTAGTGGAAATTTTGAATAGTTTGGTGAATCGACAAAACCCACCTCTGATTGGCCCTGTCCCCATCTATTCTCTGCCTCCCAAGTCCCAGCTGATCAGATGGGTCTTGTTTTGTTGCCCTGCATAGAAGAACAGACCTGGAAAGTGGGTTAGTGGAGTGGGGAGGGAATGGGATTTTGCAGTATCCTTCCCCCAGGAGTGGGGAGGGAATGGAGATTTTACAGTATCCTTCCCCTGCCATGCACACCAACAAGCCCAACCACGCCCACCAAGCCATGCCCACAGAACCAGTAGTAAAAATTTTTGAATCCCATCACTTGACTGTGGGATGTTGCAAATGAAGTTTGGTTGGTGAACATCGGTTATGTGGTCACTTGACCAAAAGGGGAGACAGCTATTGGAACCAATTATAACTATCTTTTGGGTGGGTCTCCATTGTGTGTTGAGTGTTACCTTCTCATCCTTGACCATCAGATCACTTCACCTAGTGGCCTCATTTAGATGTTAAACAGGAAATAACAGAGATGCAAGGACTTGGGCATCACTGAAAGTAGTCTGGTTCTCGCTCTTTCTATCAACACTGTCTGCAACCAAATCTGGAGGAATGAGGAAAACCAATACAACACAGTGTCAGGCATCCTCAACTCCCAAAGCCAGTCCATGTGATTAATGAAGTCAAGGGTAACTGAAAGGTCAAGAAGAGCAAGAATAGTTGCCCTGTCTCATCTTATGGAATGCTGTGAATGGCCATAAATGTAGGCCAGTTGCGGAGTGCCAAAAATATGATGGTGAGGGCAGGGGGGCAGGTGTTGGAACTCCAGAAATGATCCTAAGTATCTTTCAGAGGGTTGTTTGTAATTTTGAATGGCTGCTCAGTGATTGGTTGTAAGTTAAAGACTACCTGTAAATAATTCAAGTCCTTCCTTCTCTTGTTTTCCCCACAACAACTCTGTGCGGTGGGTTGGGAGGAGAGAGAATGACTGGCCTCAGGTCATCCAACTACCTTTCATGCCTAACTAAAAGTCACAGTCTCCTGGTTTGTAATCTGGTGTCAATGGACCAAACTCTGCTGGAGACTCCTTACTTTTCATTGACTATGCTAACACACGCCACACTTGTAAGTTCATCAAAGCCTGGCACTCCACAAGCAATTTCATCAACAAACACATTGACCTACAACCAGCCTATGAACCCCTCAGAATCCAAATTAACCACACAATCAACCAGAGACAGCACTAACCCTCAACCAATCCATGCAACCCCTTCCACCAGCAGTTCACCTCTCAATGACCCTGAGCTGATGTAATCTCCTTATCACAAGACCCATCACAAGACTCACTGAGGACTCATAGCTGACTCATCACAAGACCCATCACAAGAATCTCACTTGACACACCCACGCCTGAAGTCCTTATAAACAGAACAACACTGGCACTGACATCCCTTAAATTCCACTGAAGATGTTATGTAGCCTGGTAACAAAACATTCAAAAACCAACCCACATGCTCAGGGAACGAATACCCTCATTCCTTACTAAGCTGCCTTCACTTATTTCCAAAATATATATTTTATTTTATTTTTTTAAATCAAAAGCACTCTGTATTTTTTCTTTCCATTTCTCTTTTCCTCTGTGTAAACATTATATACTATTTTTGTACACCCTCGGTTTTTACAGCAGCCATTCTAATATATTCATTTCACCCCCTCTTGGTATCCCTCCCCAGCCGTTAGCTCTTTGTGCCACTGGTGTTGTTCTTCTTTGTTCTGTCATGTGAAAAGAAAACCTTTAAAATAGATGCTTTGCTGAACATTATGGACATTTTAAATATGGAGAACTGCTCATCTTTGTGAAATGCACCTATTTTCAATGGCTGTTCCCCTCCTGTGGAGTAGCTTGTTCTCTTATATTCAGACCATCATCTCTCCAATGTGTTTCCACAAAACTGTGAAAACCTCTCCAAGAAACAGGCATTTGGAGACTGTTAGATTTGGATCTATTCCTGGTGGTTGGCACCCGATTCATGAGAAGGGATTTTTTTTTGTCTTGCTGTTTTTAATCTTTTTGAAGTTGTGCGTCACTCAGAGCTTGTTTTGGGTAGAACAGCATAGAAATGGTAGAAACAAACACATTTTTATGCTTTGATGTTTGAGTATATGAAAAACATAAACATTTATTTTTTTTCCTTTTGATATTCCGTGGGATAGTGCCTGATTTCAATATCATTTGTGCTTATTCAAACATCTAAGTTACAAGAATCGCTGAAGGAAGCATAACTCAAAATGTATTCATTGGTTTCCTTGGCTGTTTTGTCTCATCTGAGCTGTAGATGTGCTTTTCCCAACTGCCCGCAAGTTTTCTTAAAGAACTTAGCCTTGAATTTCATTCTTTTCAGATAGATTAGATAATAACTTTAGAGAACAACATGATGCACCAGGTTTTCAAAAATGTTTAATGGCAGTTGCTAAAGAGATACTCATCTTTGTGCTTTGTAGGAACCTATTTATTCTGACCCTGAAAATTTGATCCAACCACTTTGGCAGTTATAGGCAAGCATTTGTATGCACATTTGTTTGCTTTTCTGTTTAATTTGTGTTTATGGTCTTATTAGAAAGCAGAACAGAAGCACTATATATATAGTCCCTAGAAAATGCAACTGGAATTGTTTGCATTTGAATTAATTTGCTGCCCTGCCCCAGAGCTATATCTGCCGAGTGAACACTTAATGTTGAACATTAATTATTCAAACAAAATAAATGGTGCAAAGCCTGTTGTTTTCATTAGTTTGCTCTCCCTAGATTAAGTCTTGTTTGTGTTGGTGGTTTTCCATAGGAAATGAATTGCTAAAGAGGCTATTTGGTAAAAGTGATGCTTCAGATGACGTAAAGTGTTCATGGATCAATGCCATGAGCAAACCAATTCCCTGCTGCTATTGTTCACACTGTCCCATGCTATAAATATTGCTCTAATTGCAGCCTTGAATTATTTTAGATGTTTTGGGTATTGCCATGATTGAGCAATAATCATAGCTTTCTAATCTTTTCTGTCTAGGAATCTAGCACACCAATGTCATCTTATCTATTGAGTCCGTTGTAATGTTCCTTTATCGTAGACTTGACTGGAAAATTAATTGGCACCAGCAATAGCACTTAGCAATAACACTTAGACTTATACCACTCCATAGTGCTTTACTTTATGAGCCATGGTGGTGCAGTGGTTAGAGTGCAGTACTGCAGGCTACATCTGCTGACTGCCAGCTGACTGCAATTCAGCAGTTCAAATCTCACCAGGATCAAGGTTGACTCAGCCTTCCATCCTTTTGGGGTGGATAAAATGAAGACCCAGAATGTTGGGGCCAACATGCTGACTCTGTAAATGGCTTAAAGAGGGCTGTGAAACACTGTAAAGCAGTATATAAGTCCAGGTACTATTGCTATTGCCATTGTTACAGCAGGGATCCCCAGCCAGGAACTATCCACACATGCACAGGATTCAGGCAGCATGTGAAACCACATACACCCAGTCCTTGAAAAAATTGCCTTCCACAGAACCAGTCCCCGATGCCCAAAAATCATTTGTTGGAGTTTGATCCTGATGGAGCTCAAAGTTGACTCAGCCGCATGTCATTTCGAGATTGGTGTTGTGGCCCACCAGCAGCCAGTGGAAGCTGGCAGAAGATTTGGACAGTGAGGAGGTTGGGGAGGAACATGGGCCAGTCCTGGAGTCTGGGGTAGGCTCTGACAAGTGCTCTGCATCAGAGGCAGAGATGGGGCCAGGGTCATTTGACAGTTATCAGCTGCCTTTAGATTCGGAGATCAGTGGGGAAGAAGAACAGCTGGAACCTGTTCCTAATGTGCACATGTGCAGGGAACAGTTAAGGAACAAGGATTGACTTGGGAGTAAAGGCACAGGTGAATGGCCCCTCCCATAGGGAATAAAGAGGAGCAAAAGGGGAGTGGGGTTTGCAGGAGACAATTAGTTCATTTAATTAGGGTGAAGATTTGTTCCTGACTCCTTGCCTAGTATTTTCTGCTACAGTGTTGTGCTTGAAAGCTATCGGCCTGGCAACTCTTCAAGCCTGATAAGGTTTGTGACTCTTGAAAGACTGTTTGCCGGGACTTTCCTGGATGTGAATGATAGGAATTCACATTAGCCTAAATAAAAGGGGTTTTGTCAGGATGAGGAGTCTGCTTCATGATTTTGTGAAGCCTAGGTCAGAACAACTGGTAAACTAAGGACCCAGATTGTTGGGGGCAACATGCAAATAATGCTTACCTTGTAAACCACCCAGAGAGTGCTGTAAAGCATTATGGGGCGGTGTATAAATCAAAATGGTAAACGTTATCGCTAAATGTTTTTAGTTTCATTCAGCAACATTGAGCCTGCGTCAACATTTGCTGCAGCAGCTCTTTTGAAAACTTTATTATATTACTGCTGCTTGGAAGATTTACAAATAGAATCTTTGCCCCAGCAATAGTTCAAAAGGACTTGCTGTTCAGAGCCATTGTCAGAAGATTGTGCATTATATTGGAAGTGGCAGAGTGTGAATAGTTGACATGGGGCTTTCTGTGGAGGAAGCTTTATACACAGCACGCCTCTTTTGCTGAATACCATCTATGCCTATAAGGCATTGTGTGCCAGTAAGGGATATGTCAATGCCTTTTGCAACACCGCTTGAGTTCCGATGCCAATCATCGAAGGGAAAATGGAAAAAAGTTAAAAAGTTTTTTCCCTGTCAAGTCTGCCCCACTCCCTTCACATCAAGGTAGGACATGCCAAATGTCAACCTTTTACATGCTGTAATGTAGGTGGCAAATATATGGAGGCTTGCATACATACTGTACCCATAGGTACTCAACCTTTTCTCAGATATTTTCCTCCAGAGTACAATTATTTAACTACAGTAAAACAGCTGTGCCTGGATGGACAGTGTAATATTTAGGTCAGAGAAGGGCAGGATGGAATAAATTCTTCTGATTTTGGCCTGTAGAATATCAGATTTCGGAACTGCAATTGAATGCAATCAGCAGGAAAAAGACAGGGGTCCCTAGGTAGCCTGCAAAATGTATAAGTGCATGGATGGAGGCAACAATCACAAATGCTATTCAACTCCAGGAGTGAATAAGGGGACAGAGGAGGGGTAATGGATCAGTGGTGGGATTCAATTTTTTTTACTGCCAGTTCTGTGGGCATGGCTTGGTGGGTGTGGCAGGGGAAGGATACTGCAAAATCCCCATTCCCTCCCCACCCCACTAATCTGATTTCCAGCTCTGTTCTCCTGTGCAGGGCAACAAAAGAAGACCAGCCAATCAGCTGAGACTCAGGAGGCAGAGAATAGATGGGGGTGAGGCCAGTCAGAGGTGGTATTTTCTGGTTCTCTGAACTACTCAAAATTTCCACTATCAGTTCTCCAGAACTGGTCAGAACCTGCTGAATATCACCTCTGTAATGGATGTATCATGAAATTTATAAGCTCCACCTATTTGTGAATTTTTTCCCCCCAGGAACAGCCAAATTAGCCAGTTTGGCCTAATGGTTAAGCACCAGGCTAGAAAGCAGGAGACCATTTGCTCAAGTCCTGCCAACAAGGGCAAGGCTTAGACGTAAAAGCCAGATGGGTGACTTTGGACCAGTCATATTCTCTCAGTCCAATCCACATCACAGGGTTGTTGCTGTGGGAAAATAAGAGGAGGAAGATGTGTTGATTATGTTCGCCACTTGAATTTGTATAAATAATAAAGGTAGGATACAAATCAAATAAATAATAAATTATGCTGTCTGATCTTCTAATGGTCCTGGGTAATGGAGCTACCACAGAAGTTTAAGGAGCTCATTATTTTTAGCCTTTAGCTGTTCTAGCCTGTGTGCTCTTTAGGCTGTGAATTCCCCACTCCCAAACATAATGCTTGACTTCAGTGGTGGGAAGTAAATTTTTTTTTACTACTGGTTCTGTGGGAGTGGCTTGGTGGGCATGGCTTGGTGGGCATGGCAGGGGAAGGATACTGTAAAATCTCCAGTCAGAGGTGATATTTGCCGAGTCTTTGAACTACTCAAAATTTCCGCTACCGGTTTTCCAGAACTGGTCAGAACCTGCTGAATATCACCTCTGCTTGACTTATAAATTAATTTCCTGTTACAAATATATACACAAGAAAACTTACAATTTAAAGAACGTAACTACCAACCAAACTTCAAAAATATTAAATGTGCAGGGTAATAAAAGGAAATTAAAACTTGAAAAACTTGAATTTTGGGTTTCCTGCCAGTCTCCAGGAAACTTAAGATCCTATAGGAACAGTACTTTCAGTGGCTCAAATATCCTAGTTTATTGTCATGGTTACATAGGGTGTTGAATATCATTATCCAAGGTTCTGTCTGCTCTTTTGACCATGAAACCATACTGGTTCTTCCTCTTCACTCTTTTCTACATTAATTTCATCCTCCATAAATTCATTGAGTACCAGTGGGAGTTATTACACAAAAAGGGCCATTT
Source organism: Emydocephalus ijimae (assembly GCA_004319985.1). Taxonomy (NCBI): domain Eukaryota; kingdom Metazoa; phylum Chordata; class Lepidosauria; order Squamata; family Elapidae; genus Emydocephalus; species Emydocephalus ijimae. Next base: position 18,401 of record BHEV01067114.1, on the reverse strand, counting down.
ATAATAGCATATTAACAATCCAGAAAAAAAAAATCCCTAAAGCAATTTAAAACACTAAGATAAAAAAACTCTTCACTTTTTTTTTGCAAAATTATAGAGCCATTCTTTGGTAAAGATGACTAGTTCATAATTCAATGCAGAAAGGATCTTCTTTTATAAAATAGAAAATCTGCACTAAATGCACAAAACGGAAGTTCTTAAATTGTCAAACTATTCTCCACTTTGCTAATCCATCCACACTAGAGGGAATGGCAGTAGGTCTAATCCCATTTGAAGAAAAGGACAACATTTTTACTTTCTAGAAGCAAACTTGACCCTCTGCCTTCTTCTGATGACTGAAAATGGCTTGCCATGATAAAGAATGAAATTTCAGATGGGTCCAGCATTTTGTTGCCTATGATAACAATTCTTTGGTGATTCACTTTTTAATGGGAACAAGACAGTATCTCACATCTCAGTAATAGCCTTTCAAGTGTAAAAAAATAATGAAATAATTCATCTGTAGATAAACACATTCAAAAAGATAACTCTTTTCCATGCCTATGTGAGATTCTTAGAACATTTAATGTTTTAACCAGAGTAAAAATCCCCATTCTTGTATCTCATAATGGACAAAAGATTAAACAGAGAATACTTACACTCCTTCCAAATTTTGGAAAATACCAGGATAGCAATAGCAACAGCAACAGCACTTAGACTTATATACTACTACAGAGTCCTTTACAGCCCTCTCTAAGTGGTTTACAGAGTCAGCATATTGCCCCCATTCATCTGGGTCCTCATTTTACTGACCTTGGAAGAATGGAAAGCTGTGTTAACCTTGAACTGGTCAGGACTGAACTGCTGGCAGTGGGCAAAGTTAGCCTGCAATACAGCAACTGGGCCACCATGGCTCTTAAAATGATGCATATTGCATATAGAATTTTAAATCAAGTATTCTGGATTCAGTTTCAAGAAAGGAAACTACACAAGCTATTGACTTCAATGAGGAGTTTCAAAGAGGCAGTCATGCTAACAAAGTTGCAGACTGTAGCAATTCAGTATTGAAGAATTTGCAATGATGACCACTATATGTGAAGGAATAGGAAGTCTGAAATATTTATGTGCCTCACAGTTGATGGCTCTAACCTTATTACTCACTACATAGGTTTTCAAAATGAAACATGATGTTATTTATTAGCAAAATCTCATTGTTTCTTACATTGGATAAACTGGCCAGGTCCTATGAAATTGGAATAACAACGACAACAACAACAACAACAACGGACCTTTGTCTATCCTCATCCATGATAACATCCAAAACCAGCAGAAGGATACTTCAATTTTCCAGGACACTTTCTTTCTGATGTCAAAATGTCTATCATAAAACAGAGGAAGGACAGATTCATTACGCTGTTGAAGCCAGAGCTGGAATGGATCTCTTTAAGCTTCTCATCATGGCAAGAATATCTGTGCCACATTCTAGGTACCACCTGAATGAGTGAATGAGCGCTCCATTTCATAATTCAATGCCTGAACCTTCTGCATTTCAGTTTTTTTGTGTCATTTCATCTTTGGCAGATAGATCCGAGAGAGAGAGAGAGAGAGAGAGAGAGAGAGAGAGAGAGAGAGAGAGAGAGAGAGAGAGAGAGAGAGAGAGATGAATAGATAGAGAGAGAGAGAGATATGAATAGATAGATAGATAGATAGATAGATAGATAGATAGATAGATAGATAGATAGATAGATAGATAGATGTAGGTGTTGGTATAGGTGTAGGTGGAGATGTAGTTGTAGATGCAGATGTAGATACAAATTTGAACTTAAATACAGGATAACACTCCATGCATCTGATGATGTGAATTCTTGTCTACCTATGTTTATTCTATAATACATGTGTTCTTATTTATCTTTAAGATGCCACAGAATTTCTATAACCAATATGGAAACAGCTGTGGAAATTGTTACAATGCATTGGTAAATTCTATTGCTTTCTCTCTGAAGGATGGTTGGTTACCAACCATTTATCCTAGTCAAAAGCAATGATGCTATGATGATGGTGAACACTGATACAGTCATGGCTTCTAAAATAATTCCTTCATATTTTTCTGGGGTTCTTTTTCACAGAACATCACATCTTGGGGATTGGAAACATTGTTTATGGAGATTGTTTGAAGAACTGAACTGAAGAAGCTTATTGGATGAGAAGTGAATCATTCTCAAAGGAGAAAAACCAAGTAAGCCGAGTTGCTTTTTCGAAAAAAGTACTATTGGGATTGGAACCATTGTTTTCTATCGAGGTTCCTCCAATTTGTGGTCAACATTTTCCTTTGGGGTAAACCTAAATATTTATCATATGTCCCCAGCTGCTTTATGCTATTCAGTGGTGAGGCATATTTTCGACAAAAGTGCTATAGCAAATTTGATTTACGTGGCTTGGAAAAATAAGCCTAGCCTCTTTTAGAAACCAGCCAGAATCATGAGGAGATGAAGCATAATTACTTGGCCATGAACTTTGCTATGGACTTTTCAAATCAATTATGCCAATTTATATCCAGATATAAATTCCCAATATTTCTGAACATGTAACATTGCCTAGGTTTGACATATAATTTGCAGAGCAATTACAAGGATATCTTTTATATTACTCTAGTAGTGTGCACTTGGTATGCCAATTATTCTAAGTTAAAGTCAGGTTTTGCATTAAATGGAGTATAATGTATTATGTCTACTGAGTGTATTCTCCATAATCTATAAACTAATCTCTCTCCATCTAGTGGTCTCTAAATATTTTAGTGGTAGCTCAAATCCATGGCCATTAGCCACATGAAATGTGGCTTACAGAAATTCTTCTTCAAAACATTGGAGAGTTCCGAACTAAGAAGCAAAAAAAGAAATTATTTTAAAAGAAACCTGTTTTTTTCTTGTGGTTTCCACCTCTGTTCTGCTTCTGCCCTGACCATCATAGACTGCTCATAGGGGAATTCTATGAAGAATGATCATTTGTTCAGAGCCATATGCTCTGAATTAAGGTGTTTGAGGATTTTATATAGTTCTGTATTGTACAGAGCAAGACAATCTCCATTCTGATGGATGGTTTAGACCTAATTTCTCTTCATATTTCATACATTCCTAAATATAACAATGTAGCTCTCAATTCAGATTAATATGTATTAATGTGTATCTTCCAGTCAGGTTTGACTTCTGAAAACTACATGGACAAGACTGTTATGTACTGGGCATGGGTCGAAATAACTGGAGACAATTATAGAACAGTGAACTTCAGCTCTTTATTTGCATCGTGACTAGGATAATAACAACAGTTAACTCTGCCTTATATAGGCATCTTTTGTATGATTCAACCAAAAACAAACTAGTAACGCTATCTCTTTTAACCAATAGGAACTCTTAGTTAAGGACCAATCAGGTCCGTTATAGCTGACCAATCCTGGTCGAGCTGTCTGATAGCCAATCAGAAGTGCAGGGCCAGAACCCTGCACTTTACCTCAAGCTCAGACCTTTATTGAATTACTGTATACACAACACCGACCATCTAGTTTTCCTGGCAGTGATTTACAAAGTGGTTTTCCAGAGCTGCCTTCTTAGCGCTGAGGGAAAGTGACTTATTCATACTTAAAAAAATGGGGAAGGTGGCATTTGACAAAGGCTACTTTAAGCCCCTTCTGCAATTCATAGCATTGCATCATTCACCACTTGCCAGTCCTTCTACATTAGTGTCAATCAACCTAGCTAATATCATCACAGATGACAGACTTTTATTCCTTATTTGCAAAATGATGAAATGGATGCTATTACCAATGTGAAGAAAAAGCCAAAGAATGGCATTATATTCCTATTTCTCTCAAGCACGTCGAATTTCTTAATTTAAAAGCTCTAGCATTCATTGCAGAAAGTCCTACAAACAGTAACCATGGTTAATAAATAGCTGTTTTCATTAGAACACAATTAAACTTTTTCCCCTCTGCCCTTGTACATAGTTGTCAACATGCTAATGTAGAATACAATAATTTCCTATTCAGCATCAAATGTTGGAATTTCCATATTAATCCAGCTCTTTTAACATCTTTGTGTCTTAGCATGATGCCAAGCTGTGAATTTAAATAGTGGCATGTCTCATATTTATTTGTATAGACTGTATTTAAGTGACTAACTACACAATATTAACAATATAAATTTGACAATTTTCAGCCTACCAAGTGAGCTGTTGTGATAAATATTGTATTAAGTGACAACCCTGCTGAGTAGCTAATGAGTTCATTGTGCCCTTTTCTTTTCTATCCATAGACCCTGCTTTGACTATCAGTATTTATGGGGTGATAGCTGAAGCTGTTGACAGAAGTGTGTGCTGGCAGTGACAGGACAAAGACTAATGGCTGGGACGTGTCACTGATTACACTAAGAACAAAGTGACAAAAGCTAAAGTCAGCTCCTGCAGCTCAGATGCCATTTTCTGCCATCTGAGGGGCATCCTTCCAGCTTTTATGGGGGGCAGTTACAGGAGTGTCTAACCACGATTCAGATACTGAATCGGCTCTTACTGAGCCGAATGTATGTCAGGCAGGGCAAAATAAGGAGCTCTCTATATTTGGTATGGCTGCTTCTCATATATTTAATCATCTCCTTCCCTCTCTTTTTTTTAAAAAAAATTAGAATTAGGCAGTATAACTTACTCAGAATCTTGGGGATTGCATTTGGCTCTGGTGCTTTATATTCTTTAGTCATGGTGTAAGTGAACAGAAATTTAAAGAAAACTTCACTGCTGACACTTGCATCTTCTTGTATGTGTGAATGTATGCAAAACAAACTTGTAATGCAAAGTATATGGGCTGGCACACACAGGTTTAGAAAGGATAGACCACTGCAAATTTACAATTGTCTGTTCCATGTTTCTCTCTGTTTATGGCTTGATCTAAATATTTAGCAGAAGAATATAGGAGTAAAATTGGATGGGAAAATTGTTGTATCTATGTTTATCTAAGCAATCTAGTTTTCTAAGTTTCCAAAAAGAAATCTTCTCCTCTTTGGGAATGCCAGAAACTGAATCAAGAATATTTTTCACATGATTCATGATCTCCAATGCATAACCCTTTATCATTTGTCCTAATATTTATTATACACCACCTTTCTATAACTGTACAGCTGAGTCACCTCCTCAGAACAGACACAGAATCTTTGTAGGTAACTTTAATGACTGAAATTGAGATGGCAGAACAGACAGATTAGCTGATGGAGATGAAGAATATTTGTTAAAATTAATAGCTGCATTAAAAACTCACGATATTAACAATAACAACAAAAAAGCACAGAACACAAATGTCCTTTATTGTCCAATCTGGTGGAGCATTATAAAAAATGAGGGCCCTGTCTATAGCCTTGGATAGTTCAGGGCATGCTATCAGCTCATAACTGTACTATTACATTATTCAGAATATAGAGATCTCTGATAAATAAAATTTACAATCTTTGTTTTACTTTGCTAGTTTCTAGAGGTCATCTGATTTTCTCCTGGGCTGTTTTTTTTTTCTTTAAAAATCCCACCTGTCATCTTGCTGAATAGTACTTGCTAAGGATAGACGTGTTCTCAACAATGTTACAGCCCCAGCATCTATCTCTCCTGCTGTTGCCTTCAGTAAATTTCCTCTAAATAAGCCATTGTTTGTCTGGCTGAAGACAGTTTTCTGCTTGGATGGCTTAACAGGGCAGCCAAGCATTGATTTATAGTGCGTGAAAGAGGCTCTGTTCACATCTGAGAGGGTCAGAGAATACTTTTTTTTTACTGTCTCTCGGAAAGCCAGAATTGGAGAAAGGACAAATCCTAAATCTTGGCTGTTCATGATACGTTTATGCCATCATCTTTCTTCTGATTGCATTTGGGAACTATGAAGCTAGGTTTTCAGTTTGGATAAATTAAGGTAGATGGGATAAAATGAGACAAATGGGCCTTTACATTCCCCGGCACCTGATCTCACATGCTTAGTAGAGTCAGAGATCTGATTAGGTTCTTCAGCCAAGAATTTGAAGATGTATCACAAAGGCACTACACAGAGTCAAGCCCTAATGCAGGAATCCACACTGATTCATCTATGTCTCCTGTTTCTTTAACCTCAGGTTACACTTGAAGAATCCTTTAAGTCTTCCCCTAGTAACTGTAAAGACAGTTACTGTATTTCCTTGCCAAAAGTATAGAAATTATTTGCCGTTCAATTTCCCCCCCCCCAAACCTTCTAGTCTGGTGAGCAGCCTGGGATGTCCTGATGCATTCCCATCAAATGACTTACTAGATTTGGGGATTGGCTAATGTCATTAGTGCTACCACCCATGGCATCGTGCTACAATATAAAAAAGAGTCCAGCTCTCTGTTTCTCACAGTGGGGAGTTAGATACTTAGAATACCATAGGAGCAGAAAAAGCAGGGTGCAACTGAGTCTCTGAAACCATCATCAAGAACATTTTCTCCAGAGATGGCTTCTAATGAGCATGCCAACCTATTGAATCATAGAAATGTAGAGTGGGAGAAGACTTATCTAACTACAAGATTTATCCAACTGCAAAGTGCAAAGGAAAACAATTAAACCATCCTGAGAGGTGGCTGTCCAGGTTCTTCTTAAAAATTTCCAGACATCCCCCCCCCCCAACCTCCACAGGCTGTCTATTCCACATGACTACTATTCCTATTGCAAAGAAAAAAGTAAAAAAAAAATATTGGTGCATTATGGCAAAACCTGCCTTGCAATTTCTTAAAGTTTTATTTGCCTAATAAGAAGGCATTCAATGGTTGGTATTATTTTCTGTTATAGACCTTTCTAGCTGTCTGAACCTTTGCTGACTGTATAGAGCTGACTAGATAGGAGAAGTTGTATCTTCATATCTCCTGATTCCTGCCCTAGGCAGGGGATTGGAATAGTAGATTTCCAAGACAGAGGCGGTATTCAGCAGATTCTGACCAGTTCTGGAGAAATGGTTGTGAAAATTTTAAGTAGTTCAGAGAACCGGCAAATCCCACCTCTGATTGGCCCCACCCCCATCTATTCTCTGCCTCCTGAATCCCAGCTGATCAGCTGGGTTTTCTTTTGTTGCCCTGCACAGGAGAAGGGTGCTGGAAAGCAGGTTAGTGGGGTGGGGAGGGAATGGAGATTTTGCAGTAACCTTCCCCTGCTATACCCACCAAGCCACGCCCACTAAGCCATGTCACACCCACCAAGCCACACCCACAGAACCATTTTTGAGTCCCAACATTGCTCCAAGATCTTCGTAGGTTTTGCCTCCTCTGATTCCAAGCCTTAGGATTTAGTTGAAGCTTAGGTAGGCAGAAAGCCAATGCAGAGCAGGTAATAGTCCACCAAATTGGGGAGGTGGGCTTACACACATCATTTGGACATTTTGTCATTAAATCAGTGCAAGAACATGCTTTACCAATGAGAATTTCATAGCAATCCTCTTTTCCTCTGAACTTTCAAAAATACCTTCATCAAATGTAGAAAGTGTTATCTTCAGTTAGTGGGTCTGAATACATTTAAAGGATAACAGGAGGAAAAAAATTAGAAAACTGGTGAGGTCAATCAGACATACAAAAGATATAGCCAGTGATAATTGCACGAAGGTTTAAACAGCTGTAAAATAATTATGCTGACAGATCATAAAACAATGTGGATGACAACATAAATAACTTGGCATTAGTAAGTTAATTAACACTTTTGTAATCAGACAAATCCCATTATCTCAATTCAAGCTATGTGTGGCACAATTACCTCCTTCAGAATCAGCCCTCTATTGAAATATATGCATATTCCTTTAGTTCTTATATTAACGCAATGCATCTTCCAGCAGTCAACACCCAGAAATACAGGGATTAATCCCAGACAAACAATCAAGCAGAAAACAATATCCTAATCAAGGAACTGCCAAGGAGAAAATCATATCCCCATCAACACTGGCATGACAAACTACTTTTTAGAAACAGGGAAAAACCCCACACTCTATAGCACTGTTGATATTACCTAGTCAGGTAATTAAATGTCTGAACACAAACAATCAAGCACTAAGGACTCCACATTTTTATCTGTAATTATATCCATTTAGAAAGTTAATAGGTTTATTTGGAAAGACAATATCATCAGATATGATTCCCCTTCTGATATACCAGAAACCCTGTGATTAGAATGTATACCTTCCTTTGAATGCTTGATATGACAGATGTCCTGTTGCTTTTAAATTGGATTTATTATATGGAATGTCTGGTTAGTTATAGTAATGAACTCAATGACTATATCTTTAAAGTAATTTAAATGATTTAAAAGCTAAGCAGCTGGTGCAGTTAAGCAGGTGGAACATTAGTGCAAAAGAGAATAAGAAAACCTCTACTAGATCACTCCAGGAGCTCATCCTGTTGATCATTCTGACCTAAACTGGTCAGAATGGTGTTTGATATTCCAGAAGTACATGACAGCTACTGTATAGTCCTCTTTCCCCTGCTCCTCGATATCTGTATGTAGAAAATGCTGCTTTGGACTCTTGGGATATATCAAGATTAGTCACCCAATTTCCCCTGCTCCTCGATATCTGTATGTAGAAAATGCTGCTTTGGACTCTTGGGATATATCAAGATTAGTCACCCAATTCCATATAAATGTATTTAATGACAAATGATAGACAGACAGACAGACAGACAGACAGACAAGCAGACAATATTGTTTATTGACCAAGTATGATTGGAATTTGTCTCTGGTGCACAAATTCTCAATGTATATGCAAGCAACAAGTAATAAATCATGATTATAATCATAAAATACATTCATCATAAATCATAACATACAACACTCAGTGATAGTCCATAGGGTGCTAAATAACCAATCAACATAAATTATACTAGGATACTAAATAAAACAACATAAATCGTAAGATACAAGCAACAACTTGTAGTCATAAGAAGATAAGGAATAGATAATAGAAAAGATGAGAAGGATAATAGTAAAACAGCCCTACAAGGTAGTAAGACAGTGTTGTGGGAATTAGTTGTTTAGAGTAATGGTATTAAAACCATAAGGACTGGTAGCCATTTACTTAATTCAACTCCTCCTTGTCTCAGACTGAACCTCTCTGCATTTAATTTTAATGGGTGGCCCTAAAATTGTAATGCTATGGTACAGAGTGAAAATGACGCTTTCTTCAGATTCATACTTCCCATGTCATGCATGATTCTTATTCTATGTACCATTTCATGCCATATGCCTTTCCTTATCGCAGAGCTACTCAAGCTTCATAATACTTACGTTGGGCATTTCCATACTTTCCCCAATTCTACTACATCTTTTTTGAGGTTTGGTGACTATATGGTACCCCAAACGTGGTCTCAGCACAGATACTTTTTTTATTTGATTTTTAACCTACCTTTATTGTAAATAACTTGATACAATTTGAGCATGTCTTGTGCTCAGTGTAAAATGCAGGCTAGACTTTTTGATGCTTTAAATCACCAAACACAAGGGAAAGTGGATTTTGCTGCTTGAAGGATATTTGCCTACAGCACAATCCCAATAATGGCAGTAATATCAGACTGCATAGAGTTGAGGCTTTCACTCTAGAAGAGCTGAAAAATGATGATAGGGTTGCACTGGGAATTTTCCCTTCAGTTTAAATATTTGAGACACAGATGTCTCAGGCAATCATAATCCTTTGGAAATTACCTTGCTATCACAAGAAGTGAAAGATATTATAATTAAGACGTGGAAATCTTATTTTCAGAAATATTTTAAACAAAGGAAAGAAAAGCAATCCAGGGCTTATATTTTAGTTCGGTTATTTCAGTTAGATTATTCAGTCAGCTCATGAATCCTGACAATTTAAAAAAAAGTTTGGTGACAGCAAATGTTTCATTTATTTCATTTATTCATGTATTTCTGTCCTCATCTCTGCTTTAAATGCATAGATTCTTCTCATTCATTCCAATTCGTTTGCTGTAACATTACCGTCAGGTAAATTATATTTAGTACTGACTGTAACATGACTTGGATTTGCTTCACTGAGGCATTTTGAAGCATTCTGGAGCTTTTAGTACAACTTGCAAGTAGCCTCTGGGTGCCTGAGGTGTATATGCAGAAACCTTTCCCAACAATTATCAATCTTAGGAAAAAAACACAGAATCAAAGCAACAGCAGCAGGTCTGGTCTTAAATGTATCAGATTATCTTGCTTTTTCAAAGGACACTTAAAAGGGTTTTTTGCTCAAATATCATCAAAATGTCCCATCACATTGCTAATTTCAAATGTGATTGTCTCCAAACAATGGTTTGTATTTGGGAGGCAATTTCTAGTGGTAACTTTAGTTCTCTCAAATGATGCAGCAAACCACTCTTGGAGTGTACCAAGAAAGAAAATACACAGTAAAAATGTGTATTTTTCAAATGACGTGAAGACCAGGCTTCTTATGTTTAAACTTTCATCAATTTTAACTTTGACGTTTCTGGATTTTTTTACTTTTTTTAGATTTTGTTAGAGCTATATAAACTTGGCGCCAAACAGTTAAGAATGATCTTAATCTGCCTTGGGACAATGCTAAAGATGCTGCTAATGATCGAAACTACTGGTCAATGTTTTCTGATGGTGATGATGATGATGATATACATAAAATGGGGAAAGGCCTATATTACCAATACTTAAAAATGAAAAGCTCTGGCATGGTTGTTCCCTACTTATGTTAGCAGTGTAATTTCTAAGAATCAATTGTTGGCAATCTCTAGCAAGAATTCTTGCTGAAAGCCACACTGAATGCAACCAACTTTGCCATGAAAGAAACTTAATCTATTAAAATGTCAATCAGAGAACAGACATGTTAACAGATATTACATGTGGCATGGACAATGACCACCAAAATCCATAATCACTTATGTGATTGTGATATCTCCAGGTTTCCTGCAGGCAGCTATAATCTTGGAAATGTAATTTAACGCAAAGACAACACAAAAAAACACCACATTAACAACTTGTGGGTCAAGTGAGATAGATTCATGTACCAAAAAACAACATCAAGAAGGCATTAAAATGAACATGCAAAAAGAATTTAGTCTGGAATACAATTTGTCAACACCGGAATTATAACTAAAGTCTTCTGGATGAGTTACAATAAAAAAACTAATATTTTTAAAAGAAAATTGTAGCATTTTCTGGGGATTGTATTCTACCACTCGGGTGTTACTCCAACAAGAAGCCCTCTTTCTATTAGCAATTGGTCTATTCTATCTTATTTTAAGGTTGAGGGAGGTATTTATGGGAAAAGGTGATCTTCCAGGTAATCTTTCATTCTTTCAATGAGTTGGGCTTAGAAACATGCCTCTGTAGAACTTGATAATCATTGCTCTATAACAAAAGGGAGAAATGTGGCTCAACCACTGTGGACTTTTCTTTCTTTGGTGGGATTTGGGAAGGAATTTAACAGACCTTGAAATCACTTGTCCATGGTAAGGTATCTGACTCTTGAGATTTTCCATGAGCCCATCAAGGACTCAAGTGCTGCTGCTGCTGCCTGACCCTTTTCACATGTATATCTAAGACAAATGAGTAGCAAAGATCCTTGTCTAAGAAAAAGTTGAACATCCATCCTGAATATCTCTAGGGACCCCTTACCTCTCTCTATACTTATGAAGTAACATCTGCTTGACTAACTGTGCTTACAGAGAGGAACGTAAGTCTCTAATACAAACAATATTGATCTGCTAAGGGAAGATATTTGGGGCCATAAAACTCTTAAGAAAAATGTAATAGAAGGAAATTTTCTCTAAGAAAAAAGCAGCAACTACAATCCTGAAACATAATAAGACACAAGTAAAGGTTAATTTAGTTTGACAGAAAAAAAAAGTAAGTGATTAGAAAGCTAACTGGGCATTTAGGTTTAATGGTGTTCAGAAGGCTCCTTGAAGGGCAAGAACAGGTTTTCATTTTCACCTCTCCTCTGCTCTTAACACGGGAATGCTAAAGATATGTGAATAAGTGCCTTGATGTACATCCACATCTAAGATGGAATTACTGAAGAAACTTCTACCAGATACTGAGAAGAAAGGAAATAACTTTAGCCTTCTTTGGGGCTATGATCTAAATAATTTTATATATGTGTATACCATAGGAAGTGTGCCAAGTCCTGACCATTTGCTGGAACCAGAGAATACTTCCATGCCTCCTCAAGCACACTGACATTGGTTTGGAGAAGATGTCAGCTGCCACTTCGCACTTTCACTTTGCAAACATTCAATACCAGCAGTCATCAACTCAAGGGGAGGGGCTAGATGGGAGTGGGGGAAGCTTTAAGGGAAATGAAAATTCACTGCATCTCTCCAAGAGAAGCTTCAAGGTCAGATGGCTGGGAACACAACAGAGAGGCATTCCAAACCTACACCTGAAGTGACTGTTCTAAAAACATATTATTCAAATTTGATTGGACATGGGGGGCAGGGATGGGAGGTTGTTATGGGAAGGTAAGGTTACATGTAAGGACTTTTGGCATGCGCTTTTCAGTTCTGGTTTTGAACTACTGCAATCCACTTGACTTCTAGTAAACTATACCTTTCTCAAACAAAATGAAGTTAAGGATTGTTCTTAATTAGAGGCTCAAGTTGAGACAGGTCTAACAGAAGGCAGAACAGGACAATAAACATGTATTTATTTATTGAGTTTATAAGGCCACCCTTCTCATTTATATTTGACTTTGTATCATGGAACAGGTGAAACTTTTCTTAAATGAATGAATTTAAATGAGTGGGTGCGTGCCCATGTGTACATGACTTAATGTCAGTCTTGATTCTTGGTGACTACCTGGACTAGTCCCAGTAATTTTTTGGCAAGATTTTTGGGGGCAACTTGCCTTCTCCTTCCCACGACAGAGAAACAATGACTGATTCAAAGTCACCCCGTTGGCTTTGTGACTAAGATGAGACAAGTGCTCATAGTATCCTAGCTTCTAGCCTGGTGCTTAAACTGTTATAAAACACTAATTCCCCTTAAGCTTTCTAGCTCAGGTTAGAAAGTAAGAAAAAGAACATAATCAAAAGGCATATAATTATGCATGGGATAGATAAATGAGGAAGGAGAATTTTGGAAGAGGTTGTTTCTAACTGTTGATGAATCTGATTATCTTTTATGAGAACAAAGATTGAATAGAAAGAGCTTTGGTCTGAGCCAACATTGCTCCCCACCCTATCTCATGCATGCTACATGTGCTGTCCAAACAGTTTATAGTTAATTAGGAATTGGGAACTGTCCCCTTAAGGGAATGCATCATGGTAAATGTAGTTAAGGTATTCTGGGAAATGTAGTCCATGTCAGGTGGCCACATCTGTTATCCTGATTGGTCACTGAATTGACCCTTGGTTGGGTTGTGGGAGTTTCTTTCTCTCTTTCCTGAACCCAGCATCATGCTGGTGTCTGACCTCCTTGCTCCTTTGGCATGGGATAAAGATTATCATCCTTTTACATCATAAAGTCAGCAAAGAGAATTGGACATTGAGATGAATCTCAGCGTAACCGTGAGTTATATTTGAGGATGCCTGATGAACCAATAAAGAGACTTTGTATGGATGCCTTTGTGGAGTTATCTGTCTGTCTTTAGTCAGTAATTATAAGTTATATAAATAATATAATTTATTTATGAGAATATAATATATTTAGAAATATGAATATATATATATATTATATTATATATATTATATAATATATAAATAACGTTATATACATTAAGTTATATAAATTATAATTATAATTATGAATAAATAATATATATTCAGTCAGTAATTATAAGGGGCAGAACATTACATCTCTACTTACTACCTCCAGATTTCGAAATTGCACATTTTGAGAAAGTTGAGATGTATTAGTTCCCTTTTCAATAGAAATCCACAAGCATGTTTTTTCCATGACATGATTCAACCCTTTTCTTCCATTCTCATATCTTCCTAGCAGATCTTTGGTGTCCATTCTTCATCTTTGTCCTCTCATTGGCTCAATTTTTAAGATGGTCATGTGATACTTTCCTTTCCTTTTCCTTTTTGAAAGTTTCCTTTAAAGGGCTGCTTGATGGTGAAAGCTATTAACAGGGAGATCAGGGGTCTTAAAGTTGCCTTCACATGTTCACAAGTTGCTCACTCATCTAGAACCCGAGAGCCAATGTAATGGCCCATTCAAGTGTTGGACTAGCTACCAAATTCAGGTTCATCTTCAGCCACAGAAATCCATTTGGCCACTTTTGATCACTTATACACTTTTTCAGCCCAACCATGGGGTTAATACAGTGGGGGTGGGTGGGTAGGAGGGAAGAGAGAACACGATGCATTCAGTGCTTTGCTTCTGAATGAAATATGAAGTTAAATGAATGAAATAATGAATGAATGAATGCATTTTATTATCCCTAATGTGCATTGACACATATGTCAGCATAATGAAAATATTATAAAAAGTGTCCCCCCCCCTCTTTTTTTTTTCTCTTGGTGATATAGTATTTACAGTAAGCAGCCAACAAAGTTCTTAGCATGCTGCTAGTGTGACACCAGCTGAAAACAGTTGAAATCTTTCATCAATCATCCTTTGGTTGGGTTTTGGCTTTTGAAGAATCTCTCTTCTTTTCTTTTCTAGTATGGTGCCATCATAAAAAAAACACAGCATTATGAACAGCCTCTGAGTAAGTATATGGGTTGTTGAACTAGGAAGAAGGAAAGGAATATGAAAATGAGGAATGGAAGGAAGGCTTTTAAATGGGCAAGGAAGGAATTAAATTTTCATGGTAATGGTGGGACCGGGACTAAGATAGATTTTGAAACAAATTAAAATAAACATGTTATTTTTTATGTTTGAGAAAAGGTAGACATAATGGAGTTTATTTTAAATTAGTCTAAACGGAACTATTTGTCTATTCACCTATGATTCAGGTCCAGGTTTATCATCCTTCTTGATTTAATCTGGGGATTCAATTTATAAAGCCATTATCTAAATTTACAACTAATGTGGTAACTCCTACACAGAAACTAGAACATGTGAGAAAAATATATTTTAGGGGCTGATCCCAAATTTCAGCAGCTGTATCAAATAAGAGTTCTATAGTTCTCAGTAACCATGGCAACACGGAATTACTGCATTTGAAAGAGAAATACCAAATGTGGCTTGACTGAGATGGATGACTTTTAATTTATTATCAATTTACACAATAACTTTTTAAACTTATGTTCTTCATTATGAACATATTACTATACCTATGGCTTCCTGCCTGAATTAACATTAAAAAAAAGTTGGCAAATTTGCAATGTTTAAATCTATTTTATTTTATTTGCTTACATGTCTTGTATATTTCAGGAGGATGAAAAGTACAGGTGAATGGGAGGGGAAAGAGACTAAGAAAATACAATTATTTTCCCCCAATTCCAACTTTTTTAAAATTCTGCTCTGTTTTATTAATATGCAATAGGATGGAGTGCATCTATTTTAAATGTATTAAATATTGGAATACAGGGAGTCCTCATTTAGTGACCATAACTGGGACAAGCAACTTGGTCATTAAATGAAGTGATCGCTAAATGAAACCTGCATGGTTCTTATGAACTTTCCTTTGTTTTAGAGGCCTGCAAAGGTAATAAATGTGAATTTTCTCAAAGGTGCTTTTTCAAAAGACAACTGGACTGATTTTTCCTTGAGGTTCATCATGATAATTCTTCTTCTTCTACCTCAGGGGAAAAAACGGTCCAGTTACTTTTTGAAAAAGAACCTTTGAGACAATTATGACCAGGATGATGGAGAATTTCCACAAATGTTAATTTTATTTATAAATTTTATTTATACATTTATAATTTACAAATGGTATAGGGTTTCCTACCTGAGCAAGTGGATTGGACTACAAGACCTCCAAGGTCCCTTCCAGCTCTATTCTGATTGATTGATTTTATTATTTGTTTGTTTATTTATTTATTATTTATTTTTTATCTTATCTTACATAGGTTCAACTTGAAATCATGACGAATCTACAGTTCATTGTGGACAGCACAACATACAGTTGGTCTTCTACTTACAACTGGTTGCTTAGTCACCATTTGAAGTTACAACGGACTCCCCCCAAAAGATACTTATGATCCAATTCCAAAGGTATGGTGGATAGGTGAACCTCCCTTGGTTATGTGACTGCCTTTTGAGTGTTAATCAACTGATCTACACTGATGGCTGGTTGCAGCATCTCATAGTCATGTGATTGTGATTTGTGACATTTTTTGCTGAAAACTGGCATTTTGAAAGGAGAGAATCAACCTAGAATTAAGGAGAAATTCCCCAATAGTGAGAGAAATTAACCAGTGGAGTAGCTTTGCCTTCAGAAGTTGTGGGTGCTCCATCATTGGAGGCTATCAAAATGAGGCTGGACAACCATTTATCTGAGATGGTATCTTATCTTGAGCACAAGGTTGGACTAGACGATCTCAAAGCTCCCTTCCAGCTCTATTACTTTATGTTCTTTGGTTTTCAACAAAAATTCCTCAAACTAATAGTTTCATTTAACAACCATTCATCACTCAATGATCCATGGTTATTTGCTTCATGAGGACTGCACAAAAAGTTGTAAAATCAAATCACATAATGAATATTACGGGCAGACTTTATTATAATCATAAATACAAGAGTACTCAATCCGTATTCCAGAAATAAGTCATAATTCCAGACAATAATTCAGACTATTGTGACTATGGTACAAAAATGGAAAGTGTGTATTTTCAGATTTTACGTGAGATCCTCCTGAAATGATATGCAAAAACATTTCCTGTCTCTCTGCGTAGAATGATCCACTGCAATAATACAGAATCGTACAGGCTAATCCGTAATAATCACAAGTCTGAGAAATTTTGTTATGACTAGGTCATGTATCAGAGGCACATATCCTTGTGATTTGACAGAAACAATTCTTATCTTTGCTTCAAAGGAACTGTGGTAATTGCACTGATTATTTTTGACATTACCATTTTATCCATTTATTTATCTAATTTATATAGCCACCCATGTCACACCTTCTACTAATGGTATCTTATGATTATATTAGTTTGTCATTTGTTGTTTGTATGTATACTGAGAGCTTGTGCACCAGAGACAAATTCCTTGCAGTGTCCAATGACACAAGGGCTAATAAAGAATATTACATTGTATTGTATCTCAAAAAGCGACTTTGAGCAGTGTACAAAAAATGGCAAAAATGAAGATCTGGAATGTTATGAATCTACAGGTAGTCTTCAACTTGCAACAATTCATTTAGTGACCGTTCAAAGTTACATCACCCAAAGAAGTTACTTATGACCATTTTTCACACATATGACTGTTGCAGCGTCCCCATGGTCATGTGATCAAAATTCAGACAGTTGGAAATTGACTCGTATTTATGATGGTTGCAGTGTCCTAGATTCATGGGATCCTCTTTAAGGGACTTTCTGGCAAGTAAAGTCAACGGGGAAGCCAGATTCACCAAACAACTGTGTTACTTACTTAATAACTACAATGATTCACTTAACAATCAGAAAGTTCGTAAAATGGGGGCAAAGCTCACTTAACCAATGTGTCATTTACAAAACATAAATGTTGGGCTCAGTTGTGGTTGTAAATCAAGGAATATCTGTATATGAAACCACCATAAATACATAAACCATGCTTTTAGGAATGAGAGTCACCTAACAGTTGGGTTGGAAATATATAAAGCAGGAAAGTCATTTAATACTGTATCTTTAAGAGAATGCTGTAATTATAATTGGCTGAGGTTCCTTCAGCGGCCATAAGATGGAGCCAGAAACCTGGTTTCTTTCTTCTTGCATTTTCCCTTTTGCCTTTTGCCTGATCGTCATTCTGCTTGGATTGCTGTGAGTCTTGCAACTGTTCGCAAACTCTGTTTACTGAACTTTGTTTATGATACTGGTAAAGAAAAGAACTTTATTTTTGGATTATCCCTGGACTGATACTAACTGCTTTGACCGTGTATGATTTGGACTGTTCGTTGGACTTTGTTTAACTGTTTATTGGAAGTAAAACCTACATTTTACTATTCAGTGTATCTGTATGCTGGTCGTGTGTTATTCAGCATCACTCTCACTATGTTTCCCTCAGTGCACTCATTCTCCTAATGGGAAATACCTCAACACATGCCTTCCACCAATGCCTGCATGAAAGCTTCATTTATGAAAGCCATCTCAAGATCTTTCTTGGGCTGTCTATACATATTTCCTCTCAAATGTTTTAAATGCATATGGACGATTTAAAAAGAAAACAATCCAGTCTGCATTTATTACATTCACCATAAACCCAAATGTAAAAGGATATATACATATACATATACATATGCATATGCATATGCATATGCATATGCATATACATATACATATACATATACATATACATATACATATACATA
>BHEV01067113.1:0-16551 GCA_004319985.1 Emydocephalus ijimae | reverse complement strand
TCTCTCTCTCCCTCCTTCCCTCCCTCTCCCCCTCCCTTTCTCTCCCTCGCTCCTTCTCCTCCTCCTCTCTCTCCCTCTCCCTATCTCTCCCTCCCTCTCTCCCTCCTTCCCTTCCTCTTCCCCTCCCTTCCTCTTCCTCGCTCCTCCTCCTCCCCTCTCTCTCTCTTTCTCCCTCTCTCACTCCAAATATTAAGGCACAATTTTCTCGCAAGATCTGCCAGCGTACAGTGCAGGCAAGATCAATATTTCAACCATTAGAGTTTCTACGCGGGGATGCATTTATTTTAATGCATCTGGCATTAAAGCTTCTAAAAATCTACAGCCAGCAGAGAGTCTGGGTTTTAGGGATAGATTAGTGGCAGTTTTCGGAGGGATCTTTCAGGCTGGGTGGAATATGGTGATTGCACCCTTGTGCTAGCAGGGACTTCCTGCTGCTTAAGTCAAAGAAGTTCTGCTCTCATTTGCCCTGCTATGAATTATGATCCCAGGTAGGTGATTGGGTTTGGAGAAGGCGGTGTATTACTTGCACCCCCTTCCTGTCTCCCTCTAACAATTTATCTGCAGGAAGAAATATTTATGCATCACATTAGAATCACCAGTTGAGAAAGAATTGTGGTCTACAGTGAAGATTGACTGAATGTGGATACTGCATTCAAGTCGTAATGGGATTGCTTGGCCTGGCTTGGCTTGAGCTTAGCATATTTTGGCCAAGATAAACTACAGCTTAGCACTTAAGTCTGGGGGTGAACCCAGCCAATCATAGTTTATTCAGAATTCAGTAAATGCTTTATCAGCCATGGGTGGTCTTCTTCTTCTTCTTCTTCTCCTTCTCCTTCTCCTTCTCCTTCTCCTTCTCCTTCTTCTTCCTCCTCCTCCTCCTCCTCCTCCTCCTCCTCCTCCTCCTCCTCCTCCTTTCTTTCTTCTCCTTCTCCCTCTCTCTCTCCTTTTCCTCCTTCTGCTTCTTTTCCTTCTTTTCTTCTCGTCCTTTTTCCTCTCTTTCTCCCTCTCCTCCTCCTCCTGCTTTTTTTCTTCTTTTCTTCTCCTCCTCCTCTTCTTCCTCCCCTTCCCCTTTCTTCTTTTCCTTCCTTTTCCTTCCCCTTCCTCCATCATCATCAATGGATGCAATAAGCCAATGGAGCAACAATGGAGAATTGGCCCATTAGAAAATATTTTCAATTAAATATCAAAACAGCCTCACGTGCCTTTCTAGTTTTTCCCACTCCTGTATATAATTTCTGCAACTCTGAAACAAACCCTTCCTCGCTTCCATCCTTGGAACATTAGGGTTAATACATAAGTGTAGGGTTTTTTTAAAAAAAAAAATAAAATGAAGAAAAGCAAAACAGGGAAGATAAAGACAAGCAATATCATTTTTTAAAGTGACTTTCAAAGTCCTTTTTGCCTCAGAGCGAAGATTTTGCCATTGCAGGAAGATTGATTCCGCTGAGGAGGACGAGGTTTCCCATTTTATGAAAAAGTTTGTCCTTGACTCAGCCCTGCAAAAGGTGCATCACAGCTCAAAGCGCGAAGCAAAAGTTGCATTTTAAGTTAGGACAAGGCAGGTCAACAGGCTGCGATCTGCAACTGTCGGGGAAGTGAAATTTGCAAACTACATTCGTCAGCCGACACTCAGGAATACATTTCAGAAACTGGAAGATTTTGATCGTAACTCAAACCCCCACATGCCAAATACTCTGTGTCGGTCACAGGAAGACCGTCTCAAACCTAGCCTGTCAACCTGGTTAATTCGGCAGCGCTGGCCTTCATATCCCATGATTACAGTGGTGGGATGCAAAAAATTTTTTACTACCGGTTCTGTGGGCGTGGCTTGGTGGGTGTGGCTTGGTGGGAGTGGCAGGGGAAGGATACTGCAAAATCCCCATTCCGTCTCACCCCACTAACCTGCTTTCCAGCTCTGCTCTCCTGTGCAGGGCAACCAAAGGAGACCCAGCTGATCGGGACTCGGGAAGCAGAGAATAGATAGGATTGGTTGATCCAGTCAGAGGTGGCATTTGTTGGTCCTCTGAACTACTCCAAATTTCCACTATCAGTTCTCCAGAACCTGCTGAATACTATCTCTGCATAATTACCCATCAGCAGAAGGTCCATCGTGACAAATATTCCAGCAAATCAGTTTAAAAAAAAAAAAAACTACATAATTTTACGGCAAGTTTTCCTAGCCATGCAGGTCATAGCACTAGCGCTTAGACTTATATACCACTTCACACTGCTTTCCAGCCCTCTCTAAGTGGTTTATAGAGTCAGCATAATTTCCCCCAACAATTTTGGGTCCTCATTTTACTCATCTCGGAAGGATGGAAGGCTGAGTCAACCTGGAGCGATTGAACTGCTGGCAGTGGGCAGCCTGCAATACTGCATTCTAGCCACTGGGAAAGAAGAAAGGAAAGCAAAGGAAGGGAAGGGAAGGAAAGGAAAGGAAAGGAAAGGAAAGGAAAGGAAAGGAAAGGAAAGGAAAGGAAAGGAAAGGAAAGGAAAGGAAAGGAAACAGTACTTAAATTTATATACACAGTGCTTTATATCCCTCTCTAAGCAGTTTACAGAGTCAGCCTCTTGCCCCGAACAATCTGGGTCCCCATTTTACCCACCTCAAAAGGATGGAAGGCTGAGTCAACCTTGAGCCTGGTGGGATTTGAACTGCCAAATTGTAGGGAGCTGGCTGCAGCAGAAGTAGCTTGCAGTACTGCCCTCTAACCACTGCGCCACAGAGGCTCCTATGACCACAATGGAGCCCCCCCATAGTTTGGTTGCTAAGTGAGATGTTTGTTAAGTGAGCTCTGCCTTCATTGAATGACGTTTCTTGCCACCATTTTTTAAGGGAATCTCTGCTGTTGTTAAAGTTAGTCACATGGTCGTTAAAGCGAATCTAGCTTCCCCGTGGATCTTGCTGGTCGCAAAAGGGGATCCCATGACATGGCAATCATCATAAACATGAGGCAGTGGCCAACGGTCTGAATTTGGATCCCGGGGATGTTGTGACAGCCGTAAGTGTGAAAAATTCCCTTTTTTTCAGGGCCGCTGCAACTAAGAACAGTTGCTAAATGAACTGCCATAAGTCTAGGACTACCGGTAATAGGAATTAATTCAAGCTAATCTAGAAGAGAAGAGATTAAAGGAAAGAAAAGGAAAAAAATTCTTCCTCTGGTGGGATTTGAACTGACAAATTGTAGGCAGCTGGCTGCAGCAGAAGTAGAACACTTTATATTTAACTGGAGTTTTTTTTCCCCCCTCATTATACAAATTAGATAAATCTTTTTTTTTCCCATTGTTTGAATGATACTTCAGGTGTCAAAACAAGCATTGTCTGAAACACAAACACCATCCTAGGCAAAACACTTATTTTTATCACAGAAATTCTCCCTCGCAGTGACAGTTCTAATTCCTCCCATCTTAACATGTCCCTCATAATTTCTTTCCTTGTCTTACCCATAATTATTTTGAAAAGAATGCACCGCTCACATGTGTCATAATAACAATTTTACTCTCTCCAAAAGCCGCTTGTTTTCTCCCTGATTAAACAGGTCAGTTTGGCAATTTTGCTAATTCTGACTTTTTTTTAACCATCCTTTATTTTATTTCATTTTTCTCCCTCATTGTCAATATCCTTGCATCTTGGCACAGATAACAATCTTAACGCTGCTCCTGTAATGCAAAATGAATCTTCTGTGGGTGTCTTTTCTAATTCAGTTTAATTCAGGTGGGTTTTTTTAAAAAAAAATATTAATCTTTAAAATTCTTTGCCTCATTTGTGCCCAAAATTTATTGGCTTTTTTTTTTTTTACAAATCTACCATGCGTGTTAAAATGTCTCATTGGGGTGTTTTACCTTTCCAACGTTGACTTGAGATACCTTTGTACATTTTTGCTAATAAATTGGGGAAGTCGACTTGGACTAGTGGTTAAGGCACTTGGTTAGAAAATGGGTGACAGTGAATTCTAGTTCTGCCTTAGCTAGGGAAGCCAACTGGGTGACCCTGGGCCAATCACTAGGAGATGGTGAGTTCTAGTCCCATGTTAGGCTCGAAAGCCAGCTGGGTGGCTTTGGGCCAATCATCAGGTGACAGTGAGTTCTAGTTCCACCTTGGCATGAAAGATGGCTGAGTGACTTTGGGCCAATCAGTAGAAGACTGAATTCTAGTTCTGCTTTAGGCATGAAAAGTAATTTGGGCACATCTGGGCGAATCACCAGGTGACTGTGAGTTCTAGTTCCCTTAGGCACAAAAGATGGCTGAGTGAGTTTGGGATAATCACTAGGAGACTGTAAGTTCTATTTCTGCTTTAGGCATGAGAAGCAATTGGGCACATCTGGGCCAATCACCAGGTGACAGTAAGTTCTAGTTCGCCTTAGGTACAAAAGACAGCTGAGTGACTCAGGGCCAATCACTAGGTGATGATGAGTTCTAGCTCCACCTTAGGCACAAAAAATGGCTGAGGGACTTAGGGCCAGTCTCTCTCTCTCTCTCTCTCAGCTCAACCTACCTGCCAGGATTGTTGTCATGGGGAAAATAGGAGTAGGAATGTTGGATATGCTCACTGACTCGAGCTATCTGTAAAAAATAATAAAGGGGGAATATAATAAATAAATTTATCTGGCATCACTTATCAAAAATACAGGATCCTCTTTTCAAGGCCTTCTTTTAAATTATAACCCCAACTTTTATCCCATTCTTCTTCTCATGAGGCTCCAAGCATTCTCTCTCTCTCTCCCCCTCCCTCCCTCCATATGTGTGTATGTGTGTGTATTAATAAACAAACAAACATAAATAAATAAATAAATTTACTACCAGTTCTGTAGGTGTGGCTTGGTGGGCATGGCAGGGGAAGGATACGGTAATATCTTCAGTAGAGGTGGGATTTGCTGGACTCAAAATTTTCATTACCAGTTCTCCAGAACTGGTCAGAAATACCACCTCTCACACCATATTCCAGATTATTTTGTTAGAAAATATGTTTGGCCACCGAAATGAAGGCATGATGTATTTCCCTTACGAAAACCAATATCACGGACAAACAAAACCACATTCCTGATTGAATCTTTTCAAAACCGCCTGAGGGCCCTCCAGAATTTCAAATGCCCGCCGGTTGCTGACGCATGCACTCGGCTTCCGGAATGGATGAGAGTATTTTGACAGGCATTTATTACTGCCAGAGGCCAGCCATGAATACAAAAGCTATTGCCATTTATCTTGTTTATTTAAAATATTTATAGATCTGGCTCCCTCACCGTATGCCACTTACATTGGACACAAAGCAGAAGCCTAAATCACATCAATCAGGGCTACTTTCCTGTGGTAAACGCTGGATGGTTGATAATAGCAGGAAGACATAATTGGGTTACTTCCCAAGAAAAGAGAAAATACAATATTCCTTCAGCCCTGTGAGTATTTTTAACAAAATGGGCAGGGTGAAGAGACAGAGAGAGCTCCCTAAAAGGAAGCAAAACACATCTTTTATTTTTCCATGGGCAAACAGATTTAAAGCACCAAGTGGGGTTATAATATTTTGTCTGCCAACCAGAAAGAAAAAAGAAAGAAAGAAAAATTAACAATATGAGGTTTGGTCAGTTTTGATTTTTCGCACCCTTTCTTTTTCTTCAGATGCTTTACTATAGCCACGTTGGTTTCCTTTTTATGTTGAATTCTCCCCCCTTTTTCTTGCCTCTTGATGGAAAATCCTCTGAGGCAAGATTGTATGAGAGAAGAATAGAGTTGGAAGGAACCTTGGAGGTCATCTAGTCCAACCCCTGCTCAAGCAGGAGACCCTACATCATTTTAGACAACTGGCTGTCCAATCTCTTCTTCAAGACCTCCAGAGATGGAGCACCCACAACTTCTAGGGGGGAAAGCTGTTCCGTTAATTAATTTGTTCAAACTGTCAGTTAATTGCTCTTATTCTTAATTCTCCTTAACTTCTTAAATGGAAACATCTTGAATTAAGGCCAACGCAAATTTAGGGCAGAGGCTAGAAATCAGGGGATCTATTAATCTGGAAAAAAAGCATTCTTCCGAAGCTACCTCTAGAGGTTGTTCTCTCTCAAGCCTTTAAGACCCAATTAAGCAGCAATTAATTGACTTGGTTATGGGAGGTTGCTTGGATGCAATCTAAAAACAGAAGGCATGCTTTGTGGATTTTAGGGTTGGTTTTCTTTCTTTCTTTCTTTTTGGTTCAGCCTTCCCATCAGTCTTCTCTACTTTTAAATCAGACTTTTTGCCTGAAGGCTGCCTTATTTGGATCCCCAGTTCTTCTGTTTCAATACACACACACACAGAGAGAGAGAGAGAGAGAGAGAGAGAGAGAGTTCTCCCTCTTGCCTTATTTTCGACTGCTCAAAATTCTTCTGAACTTAAAGATATTGCTTCCTCGTATAAACATATCCTAAAGCTATAAAACCTATCTTGGCATTTTATCTGTCTTCTGTCATATGTCTGTCATAGTTCTGTGTCTATCTCTATCTATCTATCTATCTATCTATCTATCTATCTATCTATCTATCTATCTATCTATCTATCTATCTATCTATCTATCTGTATCATCTACCATCTAGCTGTCTTCTGTCATCTATCATAGGTCTGTCTATTTATCTATTTTCTACCATCTGTCATCATATGTGTCTGTCTATATCTATCTTTTATCGTCTGTATCTATCTACATATCTAGCTGTCAATCATCGAGCAACTGTCTATGATCCATCATTGTCTATATATTTATCTATCTCCTGTCATTTGTCTACCATATGTCTATATCTATCTATCTATCTATCTATCTATCTATCTATCTATCTATCTATCTATCATCTATCTATCATCTATCATCCATCTATCATCTATCAATCTATCATCTATCATTAGCTGCTATAATATCTATCTATCTATCTATCTATCTATCTATCTATCTATCTATCTATCTATCTATCTATCTATCTTTCTGTCTATCTAGCTATCTAGCTATCACCTGTCTATCAGTCTGTCTATTCATCTAGAGAAAGCCCTGGGAACTAGACATTCTTTTTGTAATATCCTTGTTTGTTCATATAAACTCAAAGGTAGGGCCACTTCCAAATTGTTCTCTAGCTTTTGCTGTTTCTTGCCATCCTTAATGCTCCATGATCCACCAGAACAGTGAGAGCAGTCTCCAATCTTTGGGTTACTCAGGGAATAGAATAGAATAGAATAGAATAGAATAGAATAGAATAGAATAGAATAGAATAGAATAGAATAGAATAGAATAGAATAGAATAGAATAGAATAACAGAGTTGGAAGGGACCTTGGAGGACTTCTAGTCCAACCCCAGCTTAAGCAGGAAACCGTACACCATTTCAGACAAATGGTTATCCAACATCTTCTTAAAAACTTCCAGTATTGGAGCATTTACAACTTCTGGAGGCAAGTTTTTCCAGTGGTTAATTGTTCTATTGTCAGGAAATTTCTCCTTAGTTCTAAGTTGCTTCTCTCCTTGATTAGTTTCCACCCATGGCTTCTTGTTCTGCCTTCAGGTGCTCTTCCCATCAGCATCTTCATGCCGTCTAAAAAACCATCAGCCCACACTTGCCTACAGACCCTTTTTATGTCTGACTTTGAAAGATGAAATGTTTTTTGGTGACTAACTTGGGGGAGGATGGATCTGCCCACCTGCTGCGTCAACGCCTACTAAACTTTGTTCTAAAATGCTGGTTGACTTTCATCCTTTCTAGTGTCTGTCACATCTTTTGTTGTGGTTGCAGGTGAGAAATGTGCAGTCTAGCCTTGAATGGAGATAAAAAGACACACAGAGAGAGACAGTTGCTTTGGAATTTAGGAAATTGCACTTTTTTGATTTGCTACATCTAGCTTCCTCTGTCGATTAAAAGAGATAAATTAATGCACCATAAGTGTTTGGGATGAGGCAGACTGCCGATGAGAGCAGAATTCTTGGAAAAGTACGAAAGAACCACATTTCTTGAGAAAATTTCTTCTTTTTTTTACTTTTTTTTTCATGGGTTGGATTTGAGTCTTTCCAACAGAGCAGATCAATGCAACTTAATGGAAGAGAGGTACATTTCATATGGAGTTCTGGTTCATCGTGGTCCAACTCGCCCTTTAACTTCTGCAGATCATCAAGAGCTGGAAAATAGGGCAGAGACCTTATTGGTGGCCAGATGGCTGAACAAAAAGATCAGAAACCCAACAGGCTTCCAAACAAAAAACAAGCTTCAAAAAGAATAGAAGGGAATAACAGAGTTGGAAGGGACCTTGTAAGTCATCTACTCCAACCCCCTGCCCAAGCAGGAGAGCCTACATCATTTCTGACAGATGGGAGTCCAATCTCTTCTTGAAAGCTTCCAGGGATGAAGCTCCCACAACTTCCGAAGGCAACTTCTGTTCCATGGGTTGATTGTCAGGAAGTTTCTCCTTATTTCCAGGTTGAATCTCTCCTTGTTCAGTTACCTTTTTATATGACCTTTTTGGGGGCTGTTGTAGTTTCCAAGGGCCATTAAACGAGTGGTCGTTAAGTTGAGGATTACCTGTGAAGCAGGCATTATTCGTTATTATGGCACAAATTGTGAATGTTAGTCATTTGAGGAGATATGTTGTTAGTTGAGGACTTCCTTGTTAGATTCAGTGGATAAGGCAGCCTCCTTTCCCTTCCTACTCCAGTTTTCTTCTAAATGTGCTGCTTCGCATCCCCTCCCCTCCTCCTGTCCCTGGGCTCCATCCCTTCCCTCTTTCTCCTGTTTCTCTGGCTGCCTCAGGGTTAGACTAAAACAGTATGTCTTGGAGAAGAGCCAGATTGATGTAATGGTTGTTGACATCAGGCTAGAAACCAGGAGACCATGAGTTTCAGTTCCACCTTAGCCAGCTGGTTGATCTTGGGCCAGTCCCTTTCTCTCAACCCCAGGAAGGCATCAATGAAAAAAAAAAAACATGCCAAGAAAACTGGAGGAACTGGTCAAGGCAGCCTCCAAGAATTGGACACAATTGAACAGAAGGGGGGGGCATGCTTTTTGAGACGAGAACCTCCTTTTTGTAATGTGTCTTGTATGCTTGTTTCTCTTCTCCAGGTTCCCTCAAAAGCCCAGTGAACAAGACGGCCCTTACCTTAGTTGCTGTGAGCTCTTGCATCCTGGCTATGGTCTGCGGCACCCAGATCTCCTGTCCACTCACTGTCAAAGTGACCCTTCATGTCCCTGAGCACTTCATTGCTGATGGTAAGAATTTTCTGCTTCTCTGCTTTTTGGTGCAAGGATGTGGCTTCTCTAAGAGCATGACTTAGTCATGCTTTCTAAGCAGCTGCATCTCTCAAGAACTGTCATGCCCCTGTCGGAGTCTGAATCCGAGTAGGAAGACAAACAGCTTGCAGGGAGCGGGAGTGTGGCTCCATTGGCTGTGGAGGAAACTGGGGAAGGGCACAGTCCAGCTGGGCAGAGCAGGGGAGAATTAGAACAAGGGAGAGTGAGTTCAGAGGAAGACCCAGACCCACCCCCTCCTCATCCAAGGGCTCGCAGGGAGGAACGGAGAAGAGAGCAATGTGGGTTGCATGGCTTACGGGGAAGGAAAGGGCCCTGATTCATGTTATTAGCCACAGCTGGGAAGAGAGTTTAAAAGAAATGCATGCTGAGTGCGGCAGCTTCTGGGAAGTCGTATGTCTGATAAGCCAGTGAAAAGTCATCAGTGGCCTGTCCAACATTGTGTGTCACAGAGTGGCTGATTAGGAATTAACAAGAATTATGGACAAAAAGCTGATTTGTTCTCATCCACTGTTGTTCCACGAAACCTTTGGGGTTTTTTTGTTTTTTGTTTTTTTTGGTGGGGTGGGTTGTATTAAAGACATGTTATCCTGTAGACTAGTACATACTGATTAGACTTCCAATCCATAATTTATTTTGTTCGTTTTCAAAAAAAAAAGTGATATAAATGGGGTCATCATCCTTGGGAGAACTGATTCTGTGGTTTAAACCATGTGCTGATATTTTAATGGTGACATTTGGAAATAACTTTTTTTTTTCCTTTTCCGCCTTGGCATTTGCAAAAGGGCTCCAACGTTGGACCCTAATTTGCAGCACAAAAACATCCTTTATTTTGCACGCCTTAGCAAATCCAGACTTGGGTGTTTATTTCTTCTCTTTCTGCCCTGCCCTTTTATTTATGAGATCTCTGAATAATCACTCCTTTGAGTGTGATTGTTAATCGATACCGATGGGGCCAAGAATGGCACAGCTGACCCATGAAATATTCCAATTAAAAGGAGAATGTGGACCTGTTCTATCCTGAACATCAGCCAAGACTCTACATAGATTTAAAGTTCTCTGAATGGATCTGCAAACACATCACCTTACCAGGATAACAGAATAACAGAGTCGGAAGGGACCATAGAGATCTTCTAGTCCAACCTGCTCAAGCAGGGAACCATATGCTATTTCAGACAAATGGTTATCCAACATCTTTTTAAAAGAAGCTTCTTAGATGAGAAGCGGAAATGTCTTCAAAGTAAAACCAGAAAGTCCGGTTGCCACCTGAAACAGGACCTTTGGGTTATTTCCCACAAAACTTTTTTTCAGATGGAGAAACAGTCACAGTCAGAAAGAGTACAGAGGAAGCAGCAAACCTAAAGAAAGGAGAACCACATCAAACTCATCCTTTGAGACAATGCAGCAGAACCAAGAGCCATCAATAAACAAAAAAATTACAAAAAAAAGGAACCACTTAAAGAAACTTCTACAGCAAAAGCCCTTTCTGTTTTTCAAATGATCAGGCAATACCCTTCAATGGCCTTCAGCTGAGCGGGAATCTTGTCTTACACACTTTCCCTCTGGGGGAAAAAAAATGGTCTAATCTCAAGTGTCTTTTCCACTTTCCAGACAATGGAGAGACCACTTTTGATGATGGAAGATGGAAGGAGTTCCCAGAAACCACTGCTTCTCTTTATAGCTCCCTGCTTCCAATGTTTCTTGAGTTTCTCTGACCTTATCTGAACCTGCCTTGCAATGTCTATCAAGTGCAACCTCTCGGAGACCCGAGCAAATTCAATTTTCTTCTTCCACACAGGAACCGAGCTTGAGAAGGCATTAAATTTTTCATCGGGGTCCCTTTCTCTCTCTCTCTCTCTCTCTCTCCTGGTGGTACATTTTCTGCCTCTGATGGGAGGGCAAATCGATGCTTTTTTTCTGGCCTTCTAGAGTGAAAGGATTGAAGGCATGTTGGTCTTCTCCAAGCAGATACACATTTTCTTAAAAATGTGTCCCATCATTTCCAGCAAAGCCACGAGCAGAGATGTACATTGTTAATCCAACTGTGGTATATTTTAAGTGAGAATGGAATGGAATGGAATGGAATGGAATGGAATGGAATGGAATGGAATGGAATGGAATGGAATGGAATGGAATGGAATAAGGGAATGGAATGGAGTGCNTGGAATGGAATGGAGAGTGGAGTGGAGTAGAGTAGAGTAGAGTAGAGTAGAGTAGAGTAGAGTAGAGTAGAGTAGAGTAGAGTAGAGTAGAGTAAGGGAATGGAATGGAATGGAATGGAATGGAATGGAATGGAATGGCCATCCAGTCTCTTCTTAAACAACACCCCCCTCACACACACACACACACCAGTATTGAAGCATTCACAACATCTGAAGGCAAGTTGTTCCACTGGTTAATTGTCCTCACTGTCAGGAAATGTC
Organism: Emydocephalus ijimae; assembly: GCA_004319985.1. Lineage (NCBI taxonomy): Eukaryota > Metazoa > Chordata > Lepidosauria > Squamata > Elapidae > Emydocephalus > Emydocephalus ijimae. Next base: position 4,887 of record BHEV01067113.1, on the reverse strand, counting down.
TCCTTAGTTCTAGGTTGCTTCTCTCCTTGATTAGTTTCCGACCATTGTTTCTTGTCCTGCCCTCTGGGACTTTGGACAATAATTCAACCCTCCTCTTCTTTGTGGCAGCCCCTCAAATTCTGGAACCTGAAGTTCTGGTTACTAATGTCCAAAGTTTGTGATGCAGATGCCTACTGCTGCTTCAGAAGATGAGACCTAAAAATCTAGTCAAGTCAGAAAAACTTAGCACAAGTGGTTCTTGACTTATGACTGAAGAGTTCAGTTAGTGACCGTTCAAAGTTAAAATGGCACTGAAAAAGGTTATTTAAGATGGTTGTTCACAATTATAACCATTGCAGAATTGCCATGATCAAATTCAGACACTTGCTAAGTGACTCCTATTTATGATGGCTGTGATCATATGATCCCCTCTGGCGACCTTCTGACAAGAAAAGTCAATGGGGAAGCCAGATTCAATTAACGACCAGATTCAATTAACGACCAGTGATTCATGTCACCCCGTGTCCAGAAAGGTGATAAAATGGGGCAGAACTAGTCTCGCTTTGCAGCAGAAAGGGGAAGTGTGAAAAACGGTTGTAACTTTGAGAGGTCATTAAATAAGCTGTCGTAAGTTGATGATTACCTGTAGCTTCCATACCCTAATTATTTTGGTCGTTACATTCTAAATTACACTCCTTCTCAGTGTTGGAATTCAAAATAGTTTACTATCAATTCTATGGCTGCACGCTTTGCACGTGGAGCATTCTAAAACGGGCAATTTTAAGCATGAAAACTTACCTTACTGTCAGCGCTGGTGAGTAAAGCAACTGAGGTGGGGCAATCCACTCTGCCCCACCTATCAGCTGAGCTACAAACAAAGGAAGTATAGGACAGGAAAGGGCGCTGACTGGTGCAACCAGATCGTTAGAACTGTTGCGAACCGGCAGCATAACACCACTGGTCCTTCTTAAATACAATGTCCAAAACTGGATAAAATATTGCAGGAAGACCGACTTTGGCATGGCATTAATTATAGCATAAGACATCAAGATTCAGGGTTTATGCAAGCTGGGTCAATGTAAGCTCGATTGAAGCAGACAAAGGCATTTCTTCCATGTTTTCCTGGCCAGAATAAGCCAACATTTCATATTTTCCTTGGCAGCTCAGCCGGCAAACCGCCCATTCAAAGTTGCTTCTCTTCCCCACAGTTTAGAACTGTATTTTAAGAGTGTCGTTTCAAAGATCATTCTCATTCTTGGTGCCATTTCACTTGGTCCCTCATGTTTTTCATCTTCCGAAAAGCCATTATGTCTCGATTGGAGACTGCCCCACCTCCTCCCCTCTTCCAAGGGACATTAATCTGTTTTATTGGTATTTCATTGGCAGCTCTGATGGAAATCTTCTGCACCCTGCATAATTTTACTTGCGGACATTTCTTTTTCCCCTCCCTACCCTTCTGATACATGCACGGCTCGATCAAACTTCTTCAACTTCTGATGTCAACATATATGTACACGAGTCAAAAGAAGGTGATAAATGTATAGCCATAACAGATGGGACGGCAGTCATCCTTTGGGGCAATAACCGATCATTCTCACTGAGGTTGATAGGACAGTATGTTTGTAGCTCAGCATTGAACCTGATCCTCTCTGACCTGGATGCTTTGTTTACAGGCCTTTCATTACCCAACTAAATAACATCATGAGTCCTAGAAGGCAGTGGGGTTTGTACTGTATTTATATATAGTTCCTTCTAGCACTGATGATGTTACCTAGTTCACTCATGAAATATCTGCAAGAAAACAACACAAATGAGAGAGCACCAAAGACGCCCAATTCTCCTCCTCCTCCTCCTCCTCCTCTCCACACCCCTCCACTCCCTCATAGCACTGATGATGTTACCTAGGTAGGTAATGAAATGTCTGTAAGAAAACAATCCAGCTCAGAGAGCACCCAAACCCCACAATTCTCCTCCTCTCCACACACCCCCTTCCCTTGTAGCACTGATGATATTACCTAGTTGGGTAATGAAACATCTGCAAGAAAGCCTCCAAGCTCAGAGAATACCAAGAACCCTACAATTCTCTCTAACAATGTTATTTTGGGGATATGTGTTTTGCAGAAAGACAAAAACTGAGCTGAATTAAATGCAAGAGATGAGCTGGTGGACATGTTATTAAAGACAAAAGTGTTACCAGTTCCCTGGTGTAAATATTTGAGGCATGTTTTCATTGCCTTAATAGGGACAACTGCTTTATCCATATTTTTCCCAGAAAATTATTTCCTTTAAATCTGCCACAATATTTGCAATCTGAACCACTCCCATCCTCTCTTTTCCTTTCCCCCCAGCTCTTTGACTGTTTAAATAGTTTCTAGGTTTGTGCAGCTGCTCCACCAACCTTCCAGGAGCAGTTGGTGGCCATCCCAATGGATGTAGAATTAGGGCAAGCCACGTTTTCAGAAGAGCACAGCCAGATGTTATCTTGCTTGTCTGTTGACAAGGAAGATTACAGTTGCTTTATCTCCTGACTTCCATTGAACCAATTCCCAATATATCTTAGCCAGAAGGGCAATGACTGAGAACTCGGAGCTCACTTGCGCCTCTGAAGCAGATCCAAGTTGGGAAGGCAAAATAGATACACAAAATAGATCATTCGTTTATTTTATCTTGCTTTCTGTGTGACAGATGGGATCACAAAGGATTAAAAAAAGAAGAAGCAAAATGCACCAGGCATTGAGAAGGGATGGAAAGGGGAAAGAAGAGCAATTTTTTCTAAACCAATGAAAATAGCTTGTAATGGGCTAATACTGGTGTGCATTTTGGACCTGTAAGCCAATGAAAACTGCTGCCATTGTGTTCTATGTGTAATTTGGAGCTGCCTCATTCTCCCTGTGTCTTAAAAAGTCAATAAGTGGCTCAACAAAATGTAATCCCCCCACATGCCTTATTTAACTTTCCAGAGATAGAGTAGCTGCCAGTAATAACCCCATTTAAAGGATGGAAATGATGTTCCAACTGAGAAAGAATCCTGCAAAACTTTGATTCCAAGGTCATTTGATCATCCCTCTGGAATGATACCATCCATGCATCGGTTTGAAACAATTTGAAGATGCTTTGTGCATGCACACATACTTTTATCACCTGTTTTATAGAATCATAAGGTTGGAGAAGATCTTGGAGGAAGTTTTCTTCAACCTTATTAGAAGGTCAGAGAAGACCTTCTAGTGCAAGCCAGAAGTTCTCATATCACCTCGGACAGATGGCTCTCCAATCTTTTCTTGAAAACCTCCAGCAATGGAGATTCAACAGATCGGGGAAACAAGCTGTGTCACCGCTTGGTAGTTCTCTTTGGGCCAACTTGGTTTAGTTCACCAATTCAAGTCAACTTGATCAGGCCTACTGAAATATCAAAGTCGATGGGTTCACACATACTCCTAAATTCCAGCCCATCAGATATCCATCCATCATATTTTAATCTCTAGGATCTCTACGAGTCTGAAAACCACAACTCTCATTATGCCATTTCTAAGACCAGCCGTCAGGTGTGGTTGGAAATCAAAACAAATAGCCTTCCAAGCTGAATGATTAATCACGCATGAATTTAATAACCCTGGCTCCTTTTGATGTACTATAACATTCGGTGCCCACATGGGCAAGATCTGCATAATCCATGCATATTTCCATCTTGCATTTTGTATTTAAAACTTGATGTCATTCGGTAGGACTTATTTTAATGGGGATGCTAGTGACAAGAAGCATTCTGTGCCACTGCAGTAAACCAAAACAGAGGAACTGTGGACATCAGAGGGTGTAGGTAGAGCGTTCGTCCTTGCAAAACCCAATTTGAAATATAATGTCAATTAAAACAAGGACAGAGTCTTCTCTCTCTCTCTCTCTCTCTCTCTCTCTCTCTCTTTCTCTTTCTCTCTCTCTCTCTCTCATTCTTTCTCTCTCTTTCTCTCTCTCTCTTTCTCTCTCTCCCTCTTTCTCTCATTCTTTCTCTCTCTCTCTCTCTCTCTTTCTCTTTCTCTCTTTCTCTCATTCTTTCTCTCTCTCTCTTTCTCTCTCTCTTTCTCTCTCTCTCTCTCTTTCTCTCATTCTTTCTCTCTCTCTCTCTCTCTCTCTTTCTCTTTCTCTCATTCTTTCTCTCTCTTTCTCTCTCTCTCTTAATCTCTCTCCCTCTCTTTGTGGCCAGTCTGCATTTTATATACAGAATATGAGTGAGTCAGGAGAGAGGCTGGTGTGCTACAACATATAACAACAACAACAACAACAACAACAGAGTTGGAAGGAACCTTGGAGGTCTTCTACCCCAATCTCCTTCTCAGGCAAGAAACCCTATGAGCCATGGTGGTGCAGTGATTAGAGTGCAGTACTGCAGGCTACTTCTGCTGACTGCCAGCTGCCTGAAATTTGGCAGTTCAAATCCCACCAGCCTGAAGGTTGACTCAGCCTTCCATCTGATTTTTTAAAAAAAGTGTGTGTGTGTGTGTGTGTGCATAAAAGCCACCTGGTCTAGGAGCATATCATTACTCAAAGCCTTGCTTGAAATGGATTTAGAATTGGACATAAAAGCAGAGAGTGTCTTCTGCTCCTCAAGCCAATTTTAGAACAATGTTGGGGAGGGACAAAAGATTTTGTATTATTTTTAAGTAATTTTCCTGAGTGAGGAAATTGAACCAAACCCAGCTTGCTATAATGAGGGATTATAATTGCCTGGAGGCCTGAAACGCATCATGTGGGACTGTGAAATGTTCAATTAACAGTAGAACACTGCTGGAACTTGTGCCTGGTGTTGTTGCACTAGGAAATGAAAGGAGATATATATATGTGTGTGTGTGTGTGTGTGTATATGTTTTCTGAGGTTCTCGCGGGTATTTGTATGTGGATCTTTGGTTATTCGGGTTT
>BHEV01067112.1:0-12172 GCA_004319985.1 Emydocephalus ijimae | reverse complement strand
TTCTTTATGAATTCCGTTCCTTCCTGGTTAAAAGGCTGTTTCAAACTAATTGTCTCTGATAAGAATGAGCCTTGCCAAGGTTGGGCAAGAACATTAGATAAAGTTGCCAAGAAGTATTTCAAACACAAAGAGTCTCCGAACACAAACTAAGAGAGTCCAATTGTCCACAAGGCTTGAGTACAAAACCTTCTTTGCTTCCTGCAAAGAACTCCGGTTTCTCAGCTGGCTTTTATCTCTTAAGGGAGGGGCGATTTCCTTGCAGCCTTATTCCCAAGTCACCTGTGCTGCTGCAGCTGCTCTTTCCTTCGAGCAGCCCTGCATGCATGCCCACTGGGCACAGGCTCCTTGGGAACCTCTTCAGCACTGCTGCCAGCCTCCACAATCTCCCTGATAGTCCTGGCCCCATCCCTGCATAACACACAGGCCCCTCATCTGAGTCCTTTCTCTCCAAGACCTCAGCCATCTGCACCTGCTGCTGGTGAACCACAACAATTAAATATGAAGCTATTGTCATTTGCAAAAGGAAGTCCAGGGTCATCTGCATGCAAATGAACTAGAAGTTAGTTTTGTTATTGCCTTATTATTATTCCTCTTTGAAGCGTAATAATATTAAGCCATGCGGCAATCATATCGTGTCTAATAACTTCATTAAATTATTGCATTCTACATTTTTTAAAAAAAGCTACAGTAATTTATGGCACTTGTGAATGTTATGCTCCACTGTCAAAGTCTTAGAATCTTTTTTTCTACTCAGCAAATGTATTGGCCATCTGCTGTCTGGCACGAAGAAGCAGGATTACATATTAAGTTCCAGTTAAGCTAATTTACTGTTTGTGCCTACACAGATAGTCCTCAACTTATGACCACACTAGAGAGTACATGAAACAGTTGTTAAGTGAGTTTTCACCCATTTTGCAACCTTTCTTGCCACGGTTGCTAAAAGAGTCATTGCAGTTGTTAAGGTGTTATGAATCTGGCTTCCCCAATGATTTTGCTTATCAGAAGCTCACAAAAGGTAGTCACACATGACCCTGGGATTCTGAAATCATCATTAATATGGACCGGTTCCCAAGCATCTGAATTTTGGGGATGCTGCAACGGTCATAAGTGTGAAAAACAGTCATAAGTCACCTTTTTCAATGCTGTTGTAACTTCAAATGGTCACTCAATGAACTGTTGTAAGTTGAGGACTACCTGTACATAAGAATCTAATCAACTAACCTACATTGGTGCTATATAAGAGTTAATTCAAGAGGGATTGGGCTTGGAACGCTTGTGGTAACATTAGGACTCTTGGCTGATTCCTCTCTTGACTCCTCCTCCAGACTCCACCTCTCCCTCTCCTACATCTGCTTACTAAAGGAATTAATTGTGTGGCTGAAGCTCAAGATGATGCAACTTGATGATGCTCTTCTGACCATCCATTATAATATATCCAAATTACTCTTTGGAGAAAGGTTGTGAATAGCAATAGCACTTAGACTTATATACCACTCCACAGTGTTTTACAGCCCTCTCTAAGTGGTTTACAGAGTCAGCCTATTGACCCCAAACAATTTGCATCCTCATTTTATCCACCTCGGAAGGATGGAAGGCTGAGTCAACCTTGAGCCTGGTGGGATTTGAACAGCTGAATTGCAGGCAGACAGCAGTCAACAGAAATAGCATGCAGTACTGCACTCTAAACATTGCACCACTGCGGCTCTTATTATTGATAGAATTGAATAGATTAGATAGATTGAATATATTATTGGCCCTTAAATCCTGGAATTATTATGAATTTGAATGATTTGTGTTTCTGTATTCCCTCGGATTGCAGTGATAAGAATTGGAAAAGGATTCGCAAATAAGTTTCTGGTAAATCCATTTTTGCAGGTTTTTACATGTTGTGCTGTCAATTTTGCATTTCTGAAAAGAAAAATAAAGCAGGATAATCTACAAGATTAGTGGGGAGATATTTTTTCCTTGCTAACATAACTGTAATTGTGCATAGGATGTTTCTGAATGTTTATTTAATGGATGCTTCTCAGAAAGGTATAATAAAGTAACTAAGATAAAGGTTCCATTGAGCTGAGCTCAACCCAAATCTTTCTTCTGGTTAATCTTATTTGGAGTATTGGCTACAGTCCAAACATTTTCCTGCTCACCTAACGAGGAGAGATCCTTTCATTTTCAGGCCTAGATAAGATCAGCCAGTTGCTGCCACCTGCTGTTATTTCATCCAATTTCTTTCAATGTATTTTTTAAAACAAAACAAAACAATAAACTTTGACACTGTTTAATGAAAAGAAGGACTAGGGGAGACATGATAGCAGTGTTCCAATATGTGAGGGTGTTATGTTCTGTGCATGGGCGCAAGGAACCGAGACGAGACGGTGAAAAGTGAACTTCAAACTCTTTATTTATCATTCTGAAAAGAGCAAAACCCTAGGGCAACAGCATCCCTTTTATAGGCAAGCTGCTGCTCTAATAACTAATAAGAAACGTGGAGTGTTAACCCCCTTAACCAATGAGAGTGGCTCGTTAACAGCCAATCAGATCCTCCTGAACGGACCAATCCGATATCGCTATTATCGGCCAATCAGAAGTGCAGGGTTAGAACCCTGCTATTTTCTAAAGCTTTTGATAAACTTTATTTAAGTGTTTTATTAGTTCATAACACCCCTTCACCCCGGGTTCCGTTTGGGGGGTGTGGTGACGTAATCTCTGAGGTAGGAAGGTTGCTTTGACTATCTATTGGATTTACGCTGTCCCACCGGTTCTTGTCTGTAAGCCTGTTTTGGTGGGGCGTTTTCGGGCAAGTCGGGTGCTGGTGGTTCCTCGTTGGAAGACTCGGTACCGCGAATGTTCTCGTTGTTGTCCTCTGGCCCTTGCGGGATTGCCTCTGTTGGGTTGTTCCTCTGTGGCGAGGCCACACCCATCTCTGATCCTTCTTCACTTGTTACGCCCAATGGCTGACTTCTTTCGTTCCTGCTTTCCGCCATCTCAAATTCGGTTTCTTCGACATCCCCTCCCCCCTCAGTTTGGGAGTTACCGGAGTTGTGGAAACTAGGTTGTAGCCTCGAGCGAAGCTGATATATATGGCGTTTCCATCTTTTTCCGTCGCAGGTTTTCACCCGGTATGGCCTGGGTCCAGTGGCTTGAATAACAGTGGCCTTGATCCACAACGGTTCGCCAGAAAGGTTTCTGGCGAAAACTAAGTCGCCTATCTTGAACTCGCGGCATTTTCCGCTAGATCCACAGGGTTTCTCTGGCTCATAAGATGGGTGAAGCCGGTCGAGGTGGGAACGGAGTTTGCGTCCCATCAATAGTTCCGCTGGAGTCTTGTTGGTGACACTGTGCGGAGTGATGTGTTGGAGAAGGAGTATTCTATTTATTTTATCTTCAATGTCCCCATAGTCCATTTTGTAGAGGGTTTTTTTCAACAAACTGTACCATGCGCTTGGCTCTTCCGTTAGCCGCAGGGTGCTCTGGCGAAGTTAGCACATGGCGAATACCGCGGTCAGCTAAGTATTGTTCAAAAGGAAGCACTGTAAACTGGGGTCTGTTGTCAGAGACCAGAATATCTGGCAGTCCATGCATCGTGAATAATCTGTTCAACTTCCAGATGATGGACTCGGTTGTGGTACTTTTCTTTTCGTGGATCTCGAGCCAGTTTGAGTAGGCATCCACTGTTAATAGGAACGTATGTCCCTTAGAAGGTCCTGCAAAGTCAATATGAATGCGAGACCACGGTCCCCGAGGTGTTTCCCATTCTGTCGGAGTTGCTTTTGGTGGGGCATTGCTAACTTCCTGGCACTTATAACAAGTCTTTACCCAGGCTTCAATTTGTTTGTCGATGCCAGGCCACCACGTGTAGCTTCGTGCGAGCGCTTTCATACGCACGATGCCGGGGTGGCCCTCATGCAGTGTCTTTAATACCGCTTGTTGTAACCGCTCTGGGATGACGACTCTATCCCCCCACAGGATGCAGCCTTTTTGCAAAAAAAGTTCTGTTTGCCGATTCTTGAAGGGAATGAAGTCGTCAGGGTTTTGATCTACTGGCCATCCTTGTTCGACCCATAGGATCATGTTTTGTTTCAATCGCGATATCTCCAGCTGTTAGCGGCGGTGAATGTAGCATTTCAATCTGGAGCGTTGTAAGGGTTGGAGCTGGGTCGTCGACGGTTTCCAGAAGTGGTGCATGGCTCAGCGTCAGCGTGGGGAATGGGTTTTCCCGGGCGGTGCTGCAGCTTATAATTGTACACAGCCAAAAACTCCGACCAGCGAGTCATCCTAGGTGATAATATATAGGGGGTTGGCTTGTCTCCCGCTATAATCCCCAGCAAAGGTTTGTGGTCGGTAACAATAGTAAAAACTCATCCATAAACATATTCATGAAACCGTTTAACAGCAGATACAACAGCAAGAGCCTCTTTATCGATTTGACTATAGTTACGTTCAGCCTTTGATAAAGTTCTTGAAAAATAGGCAATAGGGGCTTCACTACCGTTTGGTAACACATGGCTCAAAATGGCTCCTACTCCAAATGGTGACGCGTCACATGTGATTGTTAAAGGCAAAGTCTCGTTATACTGCATTAAAACAGCATCTGAAGTTAATAGGTTTTTCACTTGTCGGAACGCGTGCTCCTCTCGGTGCCCCCAAACCCAGGTTGCTTTTTTGTCGAGAAGCCCATGTAGGGGCTCAGCTATGGTCGCTTTGTGGGACAGGAAGATGTTGTAAAAATTAATAAGCCCCAGGAAAGCTTGGAGATCAGTCTTTTTCTGGGTCTTGGGGCATTCTTGATTGCTCTTAACTTGCTACTGGTGGGGTGAATGCCTTGTTTATCGATTAGGTACCCCAGGAACTCTACTTTATCTGTACACAGTTGACATTTATTTTTTTTAACTTTAAGGCCAGAGTCTTTAAATTTCTGGAGAACCAGTCTAAGACGCTCCTAAAGTATTTCTCTATTCGGGGCAGCAATTAAAACGTCATCAAAGTATGGTACGACCCTTTTATACCCTGTAATAGTCTCTCCATCAAGCTCTGAAAGATCCCTGGGGCCACGCTAACTCCGAATTGCACTTAAAGGTGCCTCGATGCATAACGATCCTTTGCGCCTCTGCTGTTTTTTTATCTACAGGCAGTTGTTGGTACGCCTGTGCTAAATCTAATTTAGTGAAGACTTTTCCGCCCCCCAGGGAATGGAGCAGGTGTTGTACCACTGGCACCGGGTAAGCGTTCTGTTGAAGGGTGTGATTCAGGGTGGCACAGTAGTCCACACAAATCCTTAACGATCCATCCGGTTTGATGGGTGTTACGATTGGGGTTTCCCAAGGAGCATGGTCAGTTGGTTCTAAAACACCCTGGGCTATTAATTTATCAAGCTGCTCGTCAATCTTTGGTTTAAGGGCAAAAGGGACTCGACGAGGCTTAAGGCAGATGGGGGCTACTTCAGGGTTAAGGTTAAATGATATCGGGGTCCCCTTGTACTCGCCTAGTTTATCTGCAAAGACGTCCTGGAATTCCTGGACGAGGGCCTCCTCCCAATTGTCGCTGCTGGTTTGGTAAATGCCGGCTACCTCATTCCCAAATGGAGCAAACCATTGAAGGCCTAACAAGCTAGGCCGATCACGGTCGATGACGGTCAATGGCAAAGATGCAGTTCGATTTTTGAATGAGACCTGGACTAGGCTGGATCCAACGACTGGAATTCGGTTTCCTTAATAGTCCTTGAGAATGATTCTTTGGGTTCTGAGGTCTTGCCGCTGGACGGCAGGAATCAATTGTTTAAGGATCTTCCAGGAAACCATCGAGAGGGATGATCCTGAATCGACTTCCATCATGCAGGGCTGGTTTTTCATGGCGACCTTCACTTGGATCTTCTTTGCATCTAATGATGAGGTGTAACCAATCGTGATGGTTTGGTGTGCCTCTTCTCGTTTTGTTGAATGGGCTAGTGGTTTATTTCTGCAGGAGTGGTTGTTCCATTGGTGGTTCGGATGTTCCCGATTCACAGGACGACTTCCTGTGGGATGGCGGTAGTTGGTCCCCCTCTGAAATGGGCTGGATCCTAGCTTGCTTCCAATGTGGCCTCTCTTCCCACAAATATGGCAGAGTGCGTCGAGGAATTTGCAGTCTGATCGTGGGTGGTTTGATACTGCAGTCTCTGGTTATGCTGGTGGCATTGGTCTCGTTCAGACCGGAGCCAGTTGACTTCTTCCTCATCACTTTCTGATGATGATTCGAGGTCCTCATGATGGGTTGCCGTTGCATGTCCCTCAAGGCGAGGTGAGGTTTTGCCGGCGAGTTGGCGGAGCGGGGTGTTGGTGCGGCGCATTCGGGCAGCCGACTTCCTGGTTGCTTCTGTTGCAGTAGTGTCAGCGATGGTATCTGCAAGGCTGATGTCACCTTTTGCCATCAGCTTACTTTGCACGTGCGGTGCATCTAAACCCAGAACTATTCGGTCTCTTAGAGCTTCTTCGAGGTCAGCGAACCCACAGAGGCCTCCCAGGTTCCGGAGATCCGTGATGAAATCTGGAACGCTTTCTCCTTTCTGCTGGTCTCTCTGGTAAAATTCATGTCTTTGGACAAGCGTTGGTACGGTAGGTGCATAGTGGGCCCGTAGGAGGGGCTCGGGGACGTCTCAGTCCATGGATTTCACCTCAGCCGGTTTTGCCAGTGCCTTAGCCATCTTAAAAACGACAGGTCCGCAGTGAGTCAGGAATACCTCTCTCTTTTTCCCAGTAGTGGCATCCTTCAAGTTGTTGGTCTCCAGAAACATCTGGAACCGGTCCATGTATGAGTCCCAGTCTTCTTGTGCTGGGTCGAATGGAGCGGGTGGTATGATGCCACCGGTCATGGTTTCCAACGTTGATGCGCCTTCAGCCACGTGCTCTGTTTAGTGCTCTGTAGTGTTCAGTCAGCTCTGACGTCTCTGCATCCCACCTTCGTCGCCAGTGTTATGTTCTGCGCATGGGCGCAAGGAACGGAGACAAGACGGTGCAAAGTGAACTTCAAACTCTTTATTAAACATTCTGAACAGAGCAAAACCCTAGGGCAACAGCATCCCTTTTATAGGCAAGCTGCTGATCTTGTAACCAATAAGAAACGTGGAGCNTTCAGCCACGTGCTCTGTTTAGTGCTCTGTAGTGTTCAGTCAGCTCTGACGTCTCTGCATCCCACCTTCGTCGCCAGTGTTATGTTCTGCGCATGGGCGCAAGGAACGGAGACAAGACGGTGCAAAGTGAACTTCAAACTCTTTATTAAACATTCTGAACAGAGCAAAACCCTAGGGCAACAGCATCCCTTTTATAGGCAAGCTGCTGATCTTGTAACCAATAAGAAACGTGGAGCGTTAACCCCCTTAACCAATGAGAGTGGCTCGTTAACAGCCAATCAGATCCTCCTGAACGGACCAATCCGATATCGCTATTATCGGCCAATCAGAAGTGCAGGGTTAGAACCCTGCTATTTTCTAAAGCTTTTGATAAACTTTATTTAAGTGTTTTATGAGTTCATAACAGAGGGGCTGCCACAAGGAAGAGAGAGTCAAACTATTCCCCAAAGCACCAGAAGGCAGGACAAGAAGCAATGGGTGGAAACTAATCAAGGAGAGAAACAACTTAGAAATAAGGAGAAATTTCCTGACAATTAGAAAAATTAATCAGTGGAACAACTTGCCTCCAGAAGTTGTGAATGCTCCAACACTGGATGTTTTTAAAAAGATGTTGGATAACCACTTGTCTGAAGTGGTTTAGGGTTTCCTGCCTAGACAGGGGATTGGACTAGAAGACCTCCAAGGTCCCTTCCAACTCTGTTATTCTATTCTACTTTTTAAATATCCTGGGGCCTCTAATATTTGCACGCAAAAGGTCATACCTGATCTTAGCGACTGAAATGTGAAATCACAATCCTGAATGCTAGAGAAAAGTCCCTTATAATTTATGGGGCCAATGACCCATGCAGATGGAGGCTGGGACCTGAGAATGTGCTGGGTGCAGATTAAAGCACAAATCGCACACAGTGGTTTTCCAACACAGAATGACTGACTAATGTTCTGTTAGGAGGCACTCTTTTGAGGGGTTTTTTGGAGGGTGGTGAGGGATGGTCAGAGGGTATGATTGAAAAAGTCAATTTTTCATATAGGTGAGATGCAGGCAGAGTTTCAATGGTACTGTCAACCTTGAAGCTGGCCTGACTGAAGCCATTTTGAGACTTCAGTGTTGACACACTGGAGAAGAGGAGCAGGGAGGGTGGAATAGAGATAGTTGGGATGTTGTAGTGGCATGGTTTTTTTTTTTTTTTTTGTGCAGCCAAAAACGGAGTATGGGAAATCTGAGCAACACACACACACCACACTCCATTTGTTTTGTTTTTTGTCTACTGGGCCTCAGGGAAGCCTCCTCGGCAAAGCAGTGAGACAGCGAGGAGGATCCCGGAACAGCTGATCATCAGAACAGCTAATCATCAGGAGGAAAAAAAGAAAACAAAATACCAGTTTGGTCAAAGGGTAGCATTTTTTACTACTGGTTCACGTGAACTGGATTGAACTGGTAGTGTCCCACCACTGCGTTGTAGTGAAAATAAAATATTTTCTCTTGGGAACCAAGTACATTCTTGCAGGTGCTCAGAAGGAGGGGACTGGAGTCACCTAGCAATTGGGCAGTGTCCTGATTGGACCAGGTGACTGATAGTTTTGAGAAAGCGAAAAACTTAATTAGGTGAAAACCGTGGGAATAATCAGAGTCGGTTTTCACCAGCCCGTGCAAATATGACATATTCAGTAAACCTATTCTTTGAGGAAATTGCCGCCTCAGAGTTTTGTTTGCTATGGGTATGTTATTTGGAACCCTGACAGGTACTTTTGTAGCTGCCATCTTGACCTGCATGGTTTGAGACCAAACTATTTGAAGGGCTTTCTCTGCCTCCATGACATCTATTTGACCCAATCCCAAGGTATTGTTGGTCCCAGTGGTGGGATTCAAAAAAAATTTCTACCCCATTCTGTGGGCGTGGCTTGGTGGGTGTGGCTTGGTGGGTGTGGCAGGGGAAGGTTACTGCAAAATCTCCATTCCCTCCCCACCCCACTAGCCTGCTTTCCAGCTCCGTTCTCCTGTGCAGGGCAAGCAAAGAGGACCCAGCCAATCAGCTGGGATTCAGGAAGCAGAGAATAGATGAGGGCAGGGCCAGTCAGAGATTTGCAGGTTCTCCGAACTACTCAAAATTTCTGCTACCAGTTCTCCAGAACTAGTTAGAACTTGCTGAATACCACCTGTGGTTGTCCCCCCCCCCTTGTTATTTTTATGAAAGACCCTGAATATTTTTTTTTAGCAGATCTGGGAATCACTGATGGAGAAAGAAATGATCAACTGGTTGATTTGATTGTGTTGCTGCTTATGGGTGAGATATTACTTTTTATCAAATTTTTATGTTAATGATTTTTAATGTTGTAAGCCATCCAGAGTCACCTGTGTGTGAGTTGAGCAGCCATATAAATGTGTTTAACAAACAAACAAATAAAATAATCTGTATAATTTGAGATAGTGGGTATCTTGCCCAGGTTGAGACCATTGGTTGCTTAACCCAATTACATAACCCAACTTGTAAATCTATCTGGAAACCAACTAGTGCCCAACTATGGTGAGTTACCTGCACTTGAAGAAGAAACCAGCCACTCTAATTAGAGTCACTCTTCTCATCACAGGGTGGAATAATTTAAGGATGCTGTGATGAGTGACATTCACATTTATATTGTTTGATACCTATCAGTTGCTACAGTTGCAGTAGTAACATCCGTAAAGAAATTGGAAACATTCCAACAGAATTTATAGCTGTACATAGTCAAATTATGATAGATCTAAATCGGAAATACAATAAATGACAGTTTCCCCAGACTAAAGACCTTGCTTGACTTTGGATAGCATCCTGAACTCGGTGTCATGCCCCTGGTGGAGATTGACTCTGAGGGAGAGGAGCAACAGCCGACAGGGAGTGGAGGTGTGACTCTGAAGGTTGTGGAGGAAGCTGGGGAAGGGCAGAGGCCGCCTGGGCAGTCAGAGAAGGACCCAGGCCCATCCCCTCTCCATCCTAGGGCACACAGGGAAGAGAGGATAAGGGAGACATGTGAATGGCATGGTCTACGGGGGAGGAAAGGGCCTTGATCCTCTTCATGGGCTGCAGCTATGGCAACTAGAAAAGAGGACAGACATGTGTACAGGCGAGTGCTGGAAACAAAGCGTGGAAATATCTCTAGTTTATTGTTCCTCTCTGAGTTTGGCATCCTTCCCAGTGTGTGTTCCGATATCTGTGGACGTCTTCCAGCCCTTATCTTGCCTGGTTTGTGTTGTTTTTTACTCTTTATAATTTAAACGGCATTTCCTCCTTGTAACTGCTTGTGTGGGAGTTTTTTGTCTCCAGTCAAGGATATTTGGAGCTTGGAAGCAAAGTGAAGGAATAAAAGGGGCTTCACCTGTTTTTCTGTGATTGTGTTTATTTTATATCTCACCCTGGGTGATCCACGGAGATAGGACGTTAGAAAACCAAGATGACATCTGTGATTAAAAAAGAGGTGAAGCTTCAGTCACAAAATCCTGCTCTCTACCTTAGCTTTTTTTCTTTTTAAATCACCCCTGTCCACCTCCCTGTTCTAAAAAATGCACATTCCCAAAATGGACAGGGCTAAGGCAAAGAAGTTAGGAAGCCAAGCTGAGAACAAATTTTGATTGAATTAACCTCCATAATGTGCCTGTTTTTTCCAATATACCAATGTAACACTTTGTGTTTTTGTTAATTAAAATGTTCAGTTCAGCAGCAGCCATTGGAGAGACAGGTAAGGTCTTTGGGGAAAAAACAGCCTGGGATGCTTCTTTTGATCCAGGTAAGCTCACTGATTTACCAGAAATAGTTTGCATCATCAATCAATAAAAGAAAGAAACACCACAGTCACAAAACCCCTTTATGTTCCATCCATCTTGGTTTGCTGGGCTGCACCGTATTCTAGGGATGGACAAGAAGTGCCCAATAAGAAATCTGTTCAAGATCAAAGGTGACCTCTGGCTATCAGGTGAACATACAAACAAACTGAATTGATACAAGCTGATCCTTCTTTGAAAGAAAAAGAGAGAAAGGGCTTTTATAAGGTATCCCAAATATGATTGTATCGATGATAAACCTCTATGCTGCCAAGGTTTACTGAGCAAATCTAAGCCAATATAACTTGAAAAATAAGAACACCAGCAACTGGTAGCTTATATCTCCGATTCCACTATTAACTCTTTTGCTTCACAGAACTGAACAACCCCCTAGACCCACAACTGAGCCCATAATTTCTGTTCCTCAGTGAGACAGTTGTTAAGTAAGCTATGCCCTGTTTTACAACCTTTCTTGCCACTGTTGTTAAGTGAATCACTCTGTCAGGATTCCGGCAGTTACTCCCAATTAAATCATGAGTCTCGAACCAAACTTTCAAAATAATTTATCATTCAAGTCATTTGGAGAGGGATTGGATTGGGAGAAGTGATGTCTCTTTAAAGTTTCTTTTTACAGTCTTTTCAACAGGTCGCAGTAGGTGTGGATAGGATATTTAACCATTGACTTCTATGCTACACTTCTGAAAATAAAAAAGTATTTTAAGAAACTGTTATATGTTTAGAGCCGGGGTGGGATTCTACCAGTTCGGACTGGTTCGGGCAAACTGGATGTTAAATTTGAATCTGGTTTGCTGAACCTGTATTTGAACTGACCGGCTGGCCCTGCCCACCCTGCCTTGCCACTCCCAGGAGTCTCCATGCGGCCCATTTTCAAAACAGGTAAGTGCAGTGTCTGCGTGGAGGCTATGGGAGGGGGAAAACGGGCCTTCCAGAGGGCCGCCAGAGCCCGCAGAGGCCATTTTCACCCCCCAGAGGCCCAAAGGAAGCTGGTAGGCCAGGCCCACCATTCCCACTTTGCCGACGCCTACCCAGCAACCTATATTGTACAAGTAGTCCTTGACTTACAAAAGTTCTTTTAGTGACTGCTCAAAGTTACAACAGCACTGAAAAAAAGTGACCTATGTCCATTTTTCACACTTATGACTATTGCAGCATTTCCGTGGTCACATGATTTACATTCAGACGCTCGACAGTTGCTTCATATTTATGATGGTCACAGTGTCCCAGGATCATGTGATTTTACATATATATATATA
>BHEV01067105.1:0-27546 GCA_004319985.1 Emydocephalus ijimae | reverse complement strand
GAGTCGTAATCCCAGAACGACTCCGCAAGACGCTTTTGCAAATTCTCCACATGGGCCACCCAGGCATCGTCCGCATGAAGGGTCTTGCAAGAAGCTACGCTTGGTGGCCGNGGAAACGCCGCGAGGGCCTTGGTCCAGAGTACACTTGGATTTCGTGGGACCAACCAAAGGCCACACATTCCTACTCACAGTCGACGCATACTCCAATTGGTTGGAGATTCATCGCATGACCTCTACAACATCGGAGAACATCTTTGCACAATTTTATCTGAAATTTCATGAGACACATTTATGTTCTGATTAAGGGTTGGAAGGCAAGAAGAGAAAATTCCCTTCCATGGGAATAACATTGAAGCTAGGAATTGCATGTACATGCTGACAGTTTACGATGAACAAAACAAGGTGGGATTTATGGCTACAGGTAGTGCTCAACTTATGACCACAATTGGACTGGAATTTCAGTTTCTATCTGATGCAGTTATTCAGTAAGTCATGGCCTGATTTTATGTCATTTGTACTGTGGTTGTTAAACAAATCATACAGTCCTTTTGTGAATCTGGCTTGCATTGCTGATTTTGTTCCCAAATCCCAATAGGGGTGAGATGCCACAGAAATAACATTGAAGACGTGTTATAAGTCACTTTGGGGGGAGGGGGTGTCATTGTATCTTTGACCTGTCATTAAACAGTCATAAGTCTCTAGGATTACCTGTACTGCTTTGCGCAATATGCCTCGAGGAAAATTTTGGTCTGTATTTTTGTGCCTGAAATAAATAGGGAGTTTGAGCAAGTAACTGAAAAAAACTGATTATATGCCATCAAGTTAGTGTGGATTCTTAGCAACCACATGGCTAGCTGAAAAATTAATACTACACTGAAATCTACTGTTTCCAAATGATTCCTCCACCAAATTGAAAAAAACTATTGCTTGTTTGTTCTTTCTCATTCACCTGGTGCTTTAAAAGTTCCTTAGGAATTCCTGTGGATGTTTTTTAAAGTTTATTTCTTCATTTAAAGAAAACAAAAAGTGCTACTCTTTCAGTTTCCTTCCATCCCTGTCACACCCTTTCCCTAGTTGTATCAGCATTTCTGAGTATCAGTCTCTCTAAGTAGCTTGTAGTAAGGTAAAAAGTGTGCAAATAGTTTTTAACAAGTTTTAAGTTGTTGCATAAATACTCTAAATAAGCCACATTAAAATTATTGCTATTGAGACAGATGTTGATTTTGTGCAAAGTTGGTATTAATGTATTTTAAACTTTCATTATGCTTATTAAATGAAAGGGAAGCTAAAAGTGACAAAGCATAATTATATATATATATATATAAAATATCATACTTTAATGCCACCTCTTCCACAGCATATATGCTTGAAACTCAGGAATGAATGAAAATGAAAAACTGCTTTACACCGATATGAGAATTCATGTTCATTGATATTCATAAAGATGTTATTAATTTCATGTAATGGAACTCGTTGTGTTTCTGGATAATTGATTCTGCTACTTCTGAATTAAGAATTTAAGGTAGGTGAGGAATAGGTTAGTCTTACAATAGAATGTATCAGCGTGGAATTCCTCTACTTATAAACGCCATTCCATGTCACTCTCCCTTCTCCATGTTTTCCCTCTGTTCCAACAGTTAGCAGTTCCAGCTCTATTGCTCCTGCATGGCATCATTTGATGTGTTTTGGGTTCATCTACAGACAGTTGAATTCTGCTGCTCTTGTGTGTGGATTGTGCTGTCACATTAGGCAGACATTTTTTTTCCACAATTGTGAAAGAGTTAGTTTAAAAAAGAAAGAAAGGAGGCAAATGACAAGGAGGCAAACTGCAGGCTGAAGGCTTAGGAATTATGGTCTACTTTAGATAAATAGATGACAATTTTGATCTACATTTCAGAGAAGGCTTTGAACAATAGGAGTTTCAGAGCTTAAGGGGGTTTTGAACTTCAGTCAGAATCAGTAAAAGCAGCTCCTTGTCTTGTTCTTTTTTTTTTTTTCTTCTTTTTTTTGGCAGCCTCTCTTAATAGCTCCTCCTTAAGGAATCAGTCTGCAATGTTGTGTCCTGTTCTGGGAACTACAGTTCAAAAAGGACAATAACAAATTGGAGTAAGTTCAGAGGAGGATTTCCAAGATGGTAAACGTCCTGGTAAAGAAATCCTAAGAGGAATGATGAAAGGATTTGGGTATTTTTAGCCTGCAGACAAGTCAATGGTGAGGCTTTACGATAGCCGTCTTCCTATATCTGAAAGGATGAGTCATAGAAAAGAGAGTGGACTTAATTTCCTATTGCTCCAGAGGGCAGGATCAGAATCATTGAGTTTAATCTACAAGAAAGAAGTTTCAGGCTAGAGCCTGAATTTTCTGTTAAATAAGCTATCAGCAGTGGAACGACTGCCACACAAAATGGTAAATTATCGGTTACCTGAAGTCTTCAGACAGAGGCTGGATGGTCACCTGTCAGAAATTCTTTAGTAGATGCTATAGCAGGGCTGTCAAACTCGTGGCTCATGGGATGAATCCGTCATGTGCTGGCCCCACCCCTGACTCATTTAGTGA
Organism: Emydocephalus ijimae; assembly: GCA_004319985.1. Lineage (NCBI taxonomy): Eukaryota > Metazoa > Chordata > Lepidosauria > Squamata > Elapidae > Emydocephalus > Emydocephalus ijimae. The sequence goes on along the minus strand of BHEV01067105.1, from coordinate 24,990 downwards.
AGGGAAAAAAAGCCCCGATATGTCACATGATGCTGCCATGATGCCACAAGTTTGACACCCCTGCACTAGAGCATTGAACTGTGATGACACAGTGGTTAGAATGCAGTACTGCAGGCTACTTCTGCTGATTGCCAACTGCCTGCAGTTCAGCAGTTCAATTCTTATTGGCTCAAGTGACTCAACTTTCCATCCTATCGAAGTGGGTAAAATGAGGACCCAGATTGTTGAGGGCTGACTCTGTAAACTGCCTAGAAAGGGCTATAAAGCACTGTGAAGCGGTATATACAGTAAGTCTGAGTGCTGTTGCTATTGAACTGGAGCTTTGATTAGCTTGTCCATGCTCCTTTTTAATTCTGTGATGCTATAATACCAGAAATCTGTGTGGGCTTATTTGATTATATGCTTTTCTGAAAGAAACCCTTTTTTCAGGATTCTGTGTCAAAGCCTGTTTGGCTCCAAGGAGAATTAAACATTCACAGCTGGAAGCTTTTGAGAAATAGCCCTTGAAAATGGATTAAAAGATTGATTGGGGCTGTACTGAATGAGACTTAATCAGAAGCAAGAACAATGGATTAAAGCAAAACAAAACAAGACTCCTGATGGACATAATGTCGCTTGAAGTAATACATTAGGAAAAAGATTAGTGTGCTTAAACTAGGGTCACAAATCAGGAGCTGCAAACAAAATGAAAGAAAATAGCCAACCACTAGCCTGAATCAAAATATACAATTTATATTTTTCTTTGCTGATATCTAGTGGTGATCTGCCTATTTGCAGCCCAAATCCAATATGCTCTAAGCAATTACTCATGACTTTTTAACTTTTGCCCCATTGGTCCATTCAATGAATTATTACTTGAATCAGTGGTGGAATTCAAAATTTTGTACTACCGCTTCTGTAGGTGTGGCCTGGTGGGCGTGGCTGGAGAAGGATACTGCAAAATCCCCATTCCATCCCCAGCCCACTAACCTGCTTTCCAGCTCCGTTCTCCTGTGCAGGGCAACAAAAGAAGACCCAGACGATCAGCTGGGACTTGAGAGGCAGAGAATAGATGGGGGTGGGGCCAGTCAGAGGTGGTATTTGCCGGTTCTCCGAACTACTCAAAATTTCTGCTACCAGTTCTCCGGGACTGGTCAGAACCTGCTGAATACCACCTCTGACTTGAATGAATGAATGTCTAAAGCAGCGGCCCCCAAAATTCGTAATTTTAAGACTTGTGGACTTCAACTCCCAGAATTCTCTAGCCAGCTGGCTGGAGAATTCTGGGAGTTGAAGTCCACAAGTCTTAAAGTTGCCAAGTTTGGAGACCTTTGGTCTAAACAAGCAAGCAAACATGTATTTTTAGTTGCAAATAAATGGGTGCTTCAAGCCCAACTCTCATTCATTCAATAATAGGATAGGATAATTAGCCTAAAGTAACTGGAAACCTGGGAAGGGATGGCATATCTGTCACATTCTCCTTTACAATCTTTAGTCCTAGGTTCAAAATTAAAAGAAGTCTGTAGCATTTTAGGCTAACAAATATTATAAAAAGGTAAAAAGCTGAACTTCACTTCATCAAATGTATGAAGTTGTTAAACTGATACAAGATTTAAATTGAGACGAGGCAGGGAAAGAGAAGGGAAAACAGGATGGTTTTATAAATACAGTTACCTTATCAATCAATTAACAATTGTAAGGTTAATTAAAAACCCACTGTTTGTTGAAATCTTCTGATATACAGTATATAGCTCTCGGCTTACAACAGTTAATTTAGTGACTGTTCAGAGTTACAAAGGCACTAAAAAGTAACTTATGACCATTTTTCACCCTTATTACAGTTGCAGCATCCTCATGGATAATTGCAATATCCCGATATAATTACCTTTTGTAACCCTCTGACAAGCAAATTCAATGGGGAAGCTAGGTTCACTTAGCAACTCTGTTACTAATTTTGCAACTGCAGCGATTCACTTAGTAACTGTGACAAGACAGGTCATAAAATGGGACAAAACTCACTTACCAAATGTCTCACTTAACAACAGAAATTTTAGGCTCAATTGTGGTAGTAAATCAAGGACTACTGGTAGCCTAAAACCTGTTGGTCTATGTAAGCGCAGAAATATCTCAATTGTGCTAGTAAGTTTGATTTTTACCAGAATGGATACTTTGAGATCTGTGATGAAGTAAGTGTGAGGGTGGTAGTGGCTGAAAAGCTTGGATATCACATTGTCCTTGTTTTGAGTTTTGAAGTCAAACTTTTGTCCATTCATTCTTTTGGTTGAAGTTTGTTTTGTTTTTCCTACATAAAAGGGGCATTGATGACAAATGATAGTGTGTATCTTAATAGAGGAAGAATATGCAAAAGCTTTCTAATCTTGTGTGTGAAGTGTGGAAACAAACAGACATCTGAGAGTACCCCAACATTAGATTCAAGGTTGTGTTCTTTCTTGTGGCTTTTAAGAATCTGATTCAGGTTAGGTGTATTTATAACATGCATGTATGAGCCTGCCACCCATTGCCTGAGAAAGTGCTTTGTTATTTTGTCCAGAATGTGATGCAGCTTATTAATAATACATTTGGATGTAGTTACAATAGTTACAATCCAATGATATTCTGTTGACTGTAGTTACAATCCAATGATATTCTGTTGATCTATTTTTGTGGTCTATCTTTTAATACAGGCATTGATCTGTATATTGATCTTGTTGGATAGGTAATACAGTCTACTGAATTTATAGATGATGGATTTGGGAGTGTATTCCAGATGGAAGTCATGTTGGTCTGCATAATGATATATTGGTTGTCCTGAAGAATGTTGATATCTATTTATCTACAGGTAGTCCTCAACTTCCAACAGTTCACTTAGAGACTTCTCAAAGTTACAACAGCACTGAAAAAAGTGGTTTATGAACATTTTTCACATTTATGACCATTGCAGCATCCCTTGTTCTGACCCATGCCCTTTTCCAACAAATCAAACACAATCCACATAGAACAGAAACCTTATAATGTTTTTTTCAAATTAATTAGCTGTGATAAGCACAAGCCTTGCCAAATTCTGCAAGACTTGCCAAAAGATAACAGACAAGAAATAATTTGCAATACAAGAATCTTCAAATACAAACTCAGGATACTGGAATGTCCACAAGGCTGGAGTTTCAAAATGCCTTTGCCTTCTGCAAAGTACGTTCATTCACAGCTGGAATTTATCTTCTTGAAGGAGGGGCCATTACCTTGCAGCCTTACTCCTGAGTCTCCCATGCTGTTGTAACTGCTCTTTCCTCTGAGCAATCCTGCTCACAAGCACACTTGGCACAGGCTCCTCGGGAACCTCCTCATCACTGCTGCCAGCCCCCACAATCTCTGAAGGCAGCAGTCTACTCCCTAATGTCCTGGCCCCTCATCTGAGTCTTCATTCTCCTCAGCCATCCGCACCTGCTGCCAGCTAACCACAACATCCCCATGGTCGCATGATTTACATTCAGATGCTTGATAACTGACTCACATTTATGACAATTACAGTATCCCAGGGTCATATGATCAATCATCTTTTGTATCCTTCTGACACGCAAAATCAAAAACCAGATTCACTTAACAACCGTGTTACTAATTTAACAACTTCAGTGGTTCACTTAACAAATGTGACAAGAAAAGTCATAAAATTGGACAAAACTCACTTAACAAATTTCTCCCTTAGCAACAGACATTATGGGTTCAATTGTGGTCGTAAATTGAGAATTACCTGTATTGTGCAGCTTTATTGTGACATTAAGGAAGTGAACTTTTATTACTTCAAAATTGTTGGTAGGGTAGAGGTCATGATGGAATTTGATGAGAAAAAAATAGTACTTAGTTGCTAAGATATGATGAATGGATGACATAGATTAGTGTCCTCATCCAGAAATTCACATTACCTTCATTTTTCAAATAAGTTTGTATTTATTTAAACTCCATAGAATACAATGGTTTTACATTGATAAATAGTACCAAGTTAGGATGGACATTATTTAGAAATATTCGTATGTTGCTTTGTTATACTTTGTGGCCATTTAAAAAAATATTCTCATTGTATCTTTTCCAAGATGGAATGGCAGACTTCATATTTCTTATAAAGTAAATGGGTGACCTTTATATATTTGTTATATTTTCTTCCCAAACTCAATTTAATTCTAGAAAGTAGGCAATTCCAGTGCCTTTTGACCAATATCCTTTGAAGTTGTTTGCTTTCCATAGCCTCTTGATTCAAGTTATTTGTTCTCACACTGAGAGAATAAAGTTTAAGTGTATACAATGTTTTTCTTTCTAAACATTTTTAGATGCCTATGTGGTGATAAAGATTTTATAGTTGTTTCATACCATATTCTTGGGGAAAATTAGGTCCAATAAGTCAGAACATATTTTTGGGTACATTCTTGATACCTACAGTGTGTATCTTTGATGAAATAAGAACAATTGGTGCTCTCCAAAAAGTTTATTGGGATTCAAACATTCCAAATTCTTGGAATTTAAAAGAAGCATGATCATGTATCTGGATAAAGATTGAACAAGATTCTAATCATTTTGAGATTAGAGTTTAATTGAAATGTTGCAAGTGTGTTAGCAAAAAGAGCTCACAATATTTGAACTTTGACTGTTAACATGATTGTTAACATAATTCAGATGTGGGAAACCTCAACCACATTACTGGATGTGGGACCTTCACCTACAGTCTCTCCAAACATGGCCATAAATTCTTATTCTTTTGAATTGACTTGTTCAATGAAATAGTTGTTGATTGTTGCAGAGTTTACACTGTAAATTTACAATGAATACAGTGTGACTCTTGTTTATCCGTTTACAGTTATTTTTCTTTGAATTTCTTCATAGCACTTACAAATCATTTGTTTACTTTTCTACAGAGTCTTTCTAAATGAGAGGACTTTTTTCAAGGATAATGAATCCTTGAAGGAGGATTCATAGAATCAGTTCACAATTAAGATCCTTAAAAATGGACGGTGAATGGTACTCGTATCTGGTGTACCATTCCCACTTGTTATCCATGTGTAAGCCTGCAAGAACTGTTTACCTGTTTGTTCCCCATATGTGTGTGTGTGTGTGTGTGTGTGTGTGTGAAAAGAATGTATTTGGTTTCATAATCAAATCAGATCATTATCAATGCTGTTTTTATTGGCCAAGATTAACTAATGTACTCTCAGATAACATTACTTGTGCATAATCCTTGCTTCCAGATATGCTGGACCACATTTTCTTGATTCCCAGCAAGTACTAAAACTGTAACACTCTAATGGTTAAAAAAGTAATTAGAGTTAAAGAAGGAAATGGAGGTATAGATATATATGATGGACCTAACCATAGAAACAGTTCTAAACTAAATACGGAGAAGAACAAGTTACAAATGACTTTTTAAATCATTTGTAATGGACAGAGAAAGGGAAAATTTAGAAATTGAACCAACTCTAATAAAACAAAAATTAAATTGGCTGATCTGATTGGATTAATGACATATTTGTCACTAACTAGTTTGTTTCCTTTTAGCAGATAAAGGTGGCACAGATCCAGAAGATATGAATAATGACAGCAGCATCAAAACAAAGAGAAACAAGTAAGTCTTAATTGTATGAGAGAGAGAGAGAGAGAGAGAGAGAGAATATCGAGGCAAAAACAATCCCTCCTCCTCTTCTACCACCACTACATCATCTTAGCACAAAGTAACAAGTCATGATTTATTGATTTATTTGATTTATTTGATTTGTCAATTGCTTACAAGATAATAGGTATAAATATAAACAAAGTTATGAATACATGGAATGGATACATATAAGAAAAATAAAAAGAAACAATAGGACAGGGACGGTAAGCACATTGGTGCGCTTATGCATGCCCCCTACAGGCCTCTTAGGAAAGGGGTGAGGTCAATAGTAGACAGTCTAAGGTTAAAGTTTTTGGGGTTTGGGGAAGAAACCACAGAGTCAGGTAGAGTATTCCAGACATTGATCACTCTGTTGCTGAAGTTGTATTTCCTGCAATCAAGTTTGGTGCGGTTAACCTTGAGTTTGTATCTATTGTTTGCTCCTGTATTGTTATGGTTGACGCTGAAATATTCATTGACAGGAAGGACATTGCAATGTATAATTTTATATACTATACTTAGATCGGACTGAAGGCGCGTAGTTCTAGGTTTTCTAGGTCTAGAATTTCAAGTCTGGTGGCATAAGGTATTCTTCAACGAGTAGAGCAGTGGAGAACTCTTCTTGTGAAATATTTCTTGACTTTCTCAACTGTGCTAATATCAGATACGTAATGTGGGGTCCAGACTGATGAGCTGTATTTGAGTATTGGTCTAGCAAATGTTTTGTATGCTCTAGTTAGTAGCATAATATTACCAGAGAAAAAGCTCTGTAAGATTAGGTTAACAACTCTTAATGCCTTTTTGGCCATGTAGTTACAGTGGGCTCTAGCACTTAGATCATTAGAGATGAGTACTCCAAGATCCTTGACAGAGTTTGGATCATCAACAAGGTCTTGACTATTCAGCCTGTATTTTATTTTCTAATTTTTTTTTGCCAATATGTAAGACAGAGCATTTATTTATTGAGATTTGAAGTTGCCATTTGTTTGACCATTCTGATACATAGTCAAGGTCTTTTTGAAGGGTAGCAGTATTGTCTGTGGTGTTGAATAGCTTTACGTCATCAGCGAAGAGAATGCAGTTGCTCTTGATATTATCACAGAGGTCATTTATGTGAAGTATGAAAAGAGTTGGTCTTAGAACACTGCCTTGGGGACACCACTGTTTACAGGTACAGAATTTGATAGGATGCAGATTACAGGATAGTTTTTTTCTGAAACCAATTTTTTTATTAGAGAGTAGGTTGTTTGTCTCTAAGTGGAGGATAATGGATTGGTTAATAATTGATTCCATGACTTTACAGGTGACCACAATGATCAGACCACAATGCATATAGTTTTGGTTACATATTATAAAAAAGAATGTGGAGACACTGGAAAGAATGCAGAAAAGAGCAACAAAAATAATTAGACAGCTGGAGGCTGAAACATATTAAGAATGGTTGCAGGAATTGGTTTGTCTAGTCAAGTGAAAAGAAGGGCTAGAGGTGAAATGATAGCAGTGTTCCAATATTTGAGGGCTGCCATAAAAAAGGGATCAAGGATTGTGAGTGGTAGGTTTGTTTATCTATGAAATGTCCACTATTCAGGCCAAAACAGTTTTGCACCCTCCTTTATTCTGGAAAGATCTAATAAAACCTTTTATATATTTTATATGAAGATAGTTTCCATGATATTCTTAGGACTTAGGAAAATTTAAAATAAACTTGTGTGTAATTATTATTATTATTGTTTCATATTGATAATTCCTTTTTATGTTTAGATAATTGATGATATTTAAAATGATGCAATATTAAGAAAATATAGTTCAACTCCGTTTATGTTTTCTTCAAACTTCAACATTTTAATACACTGGTTTAAGAGCTTTTAATTTGCACAATGCTTTAATTCATTTTTTTTCTTTTATGATAGTTTTAACTGCAAGTATAAATGCATAACTATAATATTTTAAAATCATTTTAATAAACTATACTAGAAGAAAGAGATTCTCTTTGGCTACCTTTGCTAATGATTTAACTTTCTGGTTCCCATCAATTTCACTGTATATAAATACTTGGTAGTTACCTGAAATTAGATTGGAAGTTTCATAGATCATATTATGGAATATTATAACTGGAAAGAATTAAAATAGCTAATATCCAAGTCACTATTCTAATATGAAAAGTGGCAAATCGATAGCTTTAGTGCTATTAATATCATGCAATATCCATTTTAGTGTAATTTAAGAGTGAATTTTTTAATGCAATTATGGAAGGCAAGAAGATAATATTGTAAGTTAGGACCCATATTGTTAACTGGAGAATGCAATTTATTACCTGAAAGTAGATTTTCACATTTCTATTACAATTGACCTCTCTCTCTCTCACCATTTTTTAATCTATAGTTCCCCTGGTGTCCAAGTTGTATCACTACTGAAAGCCAGTCTCCTTTTATTAAGTTCTTGAAACTAGTTTCCAAAAATCTATGATACTTTTAAAACAGCAATTTGTTTGAAAATATGAAAGAATAATTTGCAGCCCATGACTTTACTGATTTGTTCTGCAACCTCAGAATCTGGAAACAGGTAATCAAAATATATAGATTTTCTCAAAATATGCTTCATTAAAAGAACTGGATATCCAGGTGCCTTCCTTTGGAAAAAAATATAATTCCAGAAATTAACTTATCAAATTAAAAAGTGTAAATATATTACATTTTTAACCTGCAGTGGTTATTTTAAAAAATCTGTTGCAGATGACCAAATAAAATGGCTAGATCGAAAGACAGAGCTTCATTTAACCCATTCTCTATTTGCTGTATTGTTCATTATTTCTTCTCACTGAAGAAACAAATAGAAATTAAGTTGGGATTTGGAGAGGGATTGATGAAGGTTCTTCTTTTAAATTTCTTAACAAGAAGAATACGAGCAAGTTAGGTAGTTGAATTCCCCTCCCCCCCTTTTTTTACTCTTGCAATTGTCTGGACAAGTCCTACAGTTTTTTAAGAAGTTTTTTTAAAGAAGTTATTTGCCATTGCTTCCTTCTTAGAGCTGAGAGAGAGTGGCCCAATATCACCCAGCTGGCTTCATGCCTAAGGCAGGACTAGAATTCATCATCTCCTGGTTTCTAGCCTGATATCTTGACCACTGGACCAAGCTGACTTTCAGTTAAACCATTATTACAGACCACATCTTCTCTTTATATCTCTTTGTTTCACTTCTTCACATTTTTTCCTTGACTAAGCAGATAGTAGTAGAAGTGGAAGATGAAAATATCTTCTTACTTCATTGATTTCCAACTTCTACCATGTTAAAGTAGGAAAGGTCTTGTGAATATTTTTGTTTCTTGCCAAATGCTCCCAAAGATATTTTGTGAATAATTTCAGACCCTGATGAGTCTTCCCATTAAAATATTATATGTTCCTGCACTTTAAAGAACAGACTCAGCTATATGTCAAACACTTAGCAGGCTGCTTCACTTTTAGTTATTGTTTTCAGTTATCTTCTTGTCAAGAATGTGTTAAAGAGGTTGGCTTTAATAATATCATTGTTGCAGTTTTTACCATTAGATCCTTTCAGGGGTGGGAATGACATTGAGTCTTTTAGCTTGTTGTTTACAAAGTTGTAGAAAATGCGGGTGGAATTTGTGCATAGAAGGTTTTCTTCTTGTTTTGTGTGATAATTAGTGCATTCAGTTTTTATCTGGTGGCACAGATTTTTGTATCAGCTTTTGAAGTTGGCAACGTGACTGGATTTGTTTTTCCACCAAAGTGATTTCTTTTTGGACTGAAGCTTCCTTATTGTTATGGGTAATTTGTTTTTTCTGTTTTTGGGGGTTGTTAATGGTACATATAGTTTGATGAGTCTTTTGACTTCAAGTAAAAATATGTTGTAATGGTCTTCTACAGTATTGCATCCAGAGAATAGAAATTGCCAATCAAGGGATGAGGGATCATTGTTTATAAAATCATAGTTGCCTTTTTTGAAGTTATAATTGGGGATTCTGTTGTTGTGATGATTTTTGTGTGGACGTATGTTGAGACAAAAGTGAATCATGTTGTGGGCACTGTTGGAAAAGGGTTCTTTAATTTGTATTCTATAAATTGAATTCAAACTATTGCAGAAGATGAGATCGAGGCAGTTGTTACATCTAGTGTTGTTGGTTACTAGTTGTTCTAGTCTCAGATTTGTTACTGCATTGTAGAAGGTTGCATGTATGGGTTCAGTTGTACATTCATTAAGGGTCTAGTTAATATGAGGTAGATTGAAATCACCAAGAAAGATAAAAGCATGTGGGCAGGATGTTGCCCATGTTAGTAGTGTATTTAGCTTGTTTACATGTTCAATGTTATGATCAACATGATCTGTATGTTATGATCAACATGATCTGTATGTTATGATCTGTAACATAGTAAGAACCGAAATGTGATATTTAAGGACAGTTCACAGACGATGGTCTCAGGAATAGCAAGCTCCTGGGTAACTTGGATGTTTTTTAGATGTAGTGACCTTTTATAGAAGCTAGCAACACCACCTCCTCTACGGATTTCATGATCTGATTGGTAAACATGATAGTCTCTTACTGTGGTAATGGAGTCAGGGAGAGATGCATTGAGCCATGTTTCACAGACAAATATAATGTCGAATTTAGCCATATTTAGTAAGAGGAGAAATTCAGGTATTTTATTTACAAGGCTTCTTGCATTGAGTAGCTTGCATTTAAGGCCAGTTGTGGTTGGAATAGAGGTAGTTAGGCTAACACATTGTCTCAGATTAAAATTTAGCAGCTACTTTCCAAATTCACTACAGAGAAAAATATGTTGCTTATTTTTTCCCAGATGTTCCTGCACTTTAAAGTTTACCATGAGTTTAAAAACACATATATCACTTTGCGTGTCTCTTCTATTATTTAAGGTTGGAAAATTCACAGAATATGGAGCTAGAAAAAATAACAATGGAAGGGAAAAATGTGAAAACGTCAGAACATCAGATTACCCTTCCCTTGGAGGAACGTATTACCCATTTTCGAGATATGCTTTTGGAAAGAGGGGTAAGAAATTGCCTATGGTTTTCCTGTTTCCTGTACTATTGGGCAGCATGACATAATCTTAATATATGTAATAGGTACATTGCAACAGATTAATTGTTTATGTTAGGAATAACAAGGTTACCTAACTTAGTTTGGGTAAAATAATATATATAAACTATGGTTGTATGTTAACGTGTGTGTCACTTTAAACAGCAAAGCATGTAATTTTGGGTGCGGTTGTAAAACCGCCATAAGAGGGAGCAAGAGAACCTACTGGCTAATTGTATTGCTGTATTGCTGGCTTACTGAATTGCTTGCTGACTATGATGGATTGATTGTTTGTTAACTGCGTGTTCCTTGCTGCTGAAGGAAGAAAGGAGGTTTGAACTTCTTCATATCTCTACTGTGAGAAGATATATTATTGGACTGATATTTGTAAGTTTACTGACCTCTTTTTCGACACTGGACTTTGCAACTGAATAATCCCCGGACGGACTGAACTAGTGTATGATATATGGACTGTTTTGACTATGCTAAAAAAAAAACTCTTACTGGAATAACTATTTAACTAGCACGGTGTATCTGTTTTACTGAGTGTAAGCTACAAAAACGTTTATGTCACATATTTGCCTGCCTGACTGACTGCCGTGCAGATTCTGCTAGGGTGTATCTCTAACAGTTTATATTGGTTGTTAATATGTTCTTATTAAGAGATAACTCCACTGTTTGCTATTATGTTGTTGCCATTTACTGTACACAAGCTTAGCTTTTTTTTAAAGGAAACAATAAAAACATGATTTGTGCTTATCAAGTTTCTTGATCCTATCCATGTGTTGGGTATGTCTAGTCTAATCAAAAGAAGGACTAGGTGTCAAACTATTTTCCAAAACGCGAAAAGGGGACATGATAGCACTGTTCCAATATTTGAGGGACTCAAATTACCTAATTATTTGACTTTCTCATCTTTGTAGAAGGCAAGGGGGTCAAATTATTGTGCAAAGCACTGAAAGGCAATACAACAAACAGTGATTGGAAAGTAGAACTAAGGAGAAATTTCCTAACAGCAATTAGCCAATGGAATAACTTGCCTTCAAGAGTTGTGGGTGCTCCATCATTGAAGGCTTTCAAAAAGACACTGGACCATACCATTTATCTGAAATGGTATAAGGTCTTCTGCTTAAGCAGAAAACTTCCAAGGTCCCTTTCAACTCTGTTATTCTATGTTCTACACTTATGCTGTCTCAAGTATTGCTGTTTCCATTAGTAAGTTTCCCCGACCAGATGCTTGGTTTGCAGCTCCATAATTTCCACTTAGCATAGGTAATAAGACAGGAAATATAAAATCATAGTTTAATACATCTAGAAGCTAGCTGACTGGGGAATTTTGAATCTTATCGTTTGAGAAGCTATTTCAGTGTGTTGAGTTTCATTTATATTCCAATTTCTGATCTCTGCCTACTCTTAAATAATTACAGTATCTATACCCCTAAACTATTAAATATACATTTAATTGTACAATATTCTTCATGAGGATCTTCTTTTAAGTTCATCACTAAGATATCATAAAATTATATGGTTAAATTGTGAAAGAATCCATTTTGGTCCATTAAAAGTATTGGCCCACTATGCAGGCATTTATTTAGCAGCTGTGAGCTAATGGAACTCACTTAGTTTGATATTTTTGATATATTTCATCCTACAGTAGAAATACTTAAAATCCCAGGTCTTCAAGAGAAATCCCACTGACCCTCATAATGTAATCAACACTCTTCATTTTGGCAGGATGCTGATTGGAAGGGAAACAGTATTGTGGTATGTTCTGCCCAAATATCTGAAATGCATGTATGTACATTATATAGAAGCAGCTCTTGCTGTAAAATGTGTGGGTGCATTGATAACTTAGAAAAGTAATTATAGCATCTAGGAAAGAAATGTGTTTAGAAATTAATTGGGTGCTCATGCTAGCCTTCAGAGGCTTTTTTAGCATTTATTTTTAGCTAATGTCACTAGCAAGTTGCTTTGAAAGCCATCTTATAGATTTATCCCATATCTTTTTAAAGTATACTACAAATCATTAAAATTGGCAGTGGATTTTTTTTTTTGGGGGGGGGGGTGTTTCTCTGTACACACATCATAATCCTTAAACTTTGATTTTTCTTCAGAAATAATAGCCACATTTTCCATTAGAAGTAAAGACTTGTGAATAAGTAAGATTAAGAGGACATAAGGCAGGAGTAGCTGTGCTAGACAGTTGCAATAAATGCAAGCCTAAGCATTTGACATGCTAAAATTAATGCTTTAATTGTGGTATGTATATTTATTGATTAAAATCTAGTATATAAAATTTGTCAACCGAAATTATGTTTTCTGGCATAATCACCAGATGCTGATGAATAGTTATGGGTGGTTTAATCATGAAGTATTCTGTGAAATTAAAACATTAAAAGAACGAGGAAGGTATTGTAACAAGATAGATCACGTCAATGTTATGGGGTAAAAGAAAAAAAGAAAAGAAAAATGTAACCAATACTCAATACCTGCTGCAAAATTTATATATGTATATATATTTGCTTATATATTTGTTTGTTTCTTTTTAAATGTTTTAAATATATGAAACTTAAATAAACTTTATTTTAATTTTTTTTTTTAAAAAAGAATAATTACGGGTGGAAATTGGATATTATTTAATAATGAAGTGTGATAATTTGTACTGTATACCCGTCTGCTACATACTCTATCTGCTACATACTCTACCATACAGGTAATCCTTGTTTAGCAACTGCATCAGAAACAACTATTCATAGTTATAGTAGTGCTGAAATATAAACTTTGTGACTAATGCCTGCATTTCTTTCGGAGTGGAGAAGAGAAATGTGGACATTGGTCACAAAATTGACCCCTGCAGAACAGAGACATTGCTTAAGCAATCTATGTCTTCCTGAGCTGCTTTTCTTCGTGGTCTCTAAAAAGTTAACCACAAGGTAACAAGTTCAGTTTTGTGCCTTTAATTAATTGATTAGAACCCATCTTTGTACTTGCTTTTCTTCTTCACACTGACAAGATTCTAATCAGTTTTAAATGAAAGCTTTTTTTTTTTTTTGCTTCCTCATGAAATCTTTCCTGCTGTTTGGGCTCACCCAACTATTTGGACCATATCTTTCTGATGCTCTAAAGCGGGGTGTCAAAGTTGATTTCATTTGGGCCGCATCAGGGTTGTGTTTGACTTCAGGGGACTAGGGTGGGCATGGCCAGCTTGACCTCACTCATGTCGAGGGTGCCTGTGGTGGTCTGACTGCTCTGCCAGCGAAAACGGGCTCCCAAGCTCTGGTTTTGGCTATGGTGGCCTCCACAACCCTCTGCCAGCAAAAACAGAGCTCGAGAGGATCCGCCTGCAGTTCTCCTGAGCTTCATTTTCACTGGCAGAGGCATCTCAGGCTGGTCCTTCACTGTTTCCAGGGAGGCCCTGCAGGCCAGATCTAAGCACCCCATGGACCAGATCCAACCCCCAGCTCTTGAGTTTGACACACCTGCTCTAAAGCAAAGGAAAGCCTGAATAAAATTATAATAATGTTCACTTAACTGCTTTGCTTAACCAAGTTGCCAATTCCAATTGTGGTCACGAAATGAAGACTACCACTATTGGATCTCTGGTCCTGTGTGGAATGTAGTCTGAATTCCCAGGCAGGAAGTATTATATTCCAAAGAAGCAAGAGACAGTGAAGTCCAGATAGTTTGGTTGAGAGGAGGAGGGTCAAGAGAGCTTCTCTCTAGGAGTTCTTAGAGTTATATCTTTAGTGGTGCAAGTATTGGGTTTAGTTTGGAAAGATTGCTATCTACAGGTGAGGAACAATAAAGGAAACTGATTTGAAGCAACTCAGAATGTCTATCTTGGTTTTTGAAGTGTGGCATCCCAAGCTTACTGGATATGACTCCTAGAGTCAGGTATGAAAGTGCAGCTAACTTCCTTACCCAAGCTGTAGCCTGAAGATTCTTGAGATTGTGCTATTTTTGGTGGTATTTTGGTTTGTTCTAATAAAGGAATTGTCCTCTCATGAATTTAAGACTATGCTGTACATAAACTCGGTTAACTTTTTAGCACTTTTCACTAAAGGAGAATGGAAAATGTATGTGGAGGCCAACTGAGGCTCAGTGACTTTTATGGTGAATTATTCCAATATCTTTTCATTTTGAAGCCTCTTGAATTGCTGAAATAGTCAGAAAACCTCTGAACAAAACCTGAACATGTGTAGAAAGAGTGAAAGATGAATAAGTATTCATCTGAATGCATGCTGGATAAAGAACATTTGCTAAAAAAGTAAATCTTATACGTAGCAAGTGGAATGGGCATAATCATTCTGTTATTAGATTACCAATTACTGAATATGACAGCATGCTTTCAGTTCTTTTTAAACAAAATGTTCACTTTTTATTTAATTTCTAGTCCAAGGAAACAACTCATTTCTTTTTCCTACTTCATATAGTTCATTTTCTTTTTAATCTAAATTCCTGTGATTTTTTTTTTGCTTGTGCTACAATAATAATGTAGATGATTGATGATATCATTCAAAACATTGTACACTGTAATATTTCTTTAATAAAGATATTGATACCTACTTCTGTGTCATACTGGCACAGTGGTAAGTGGAATGCAGTATTTCAGGCTACTTCTTCTGACTGCCAGCTGCCTGCAGCTTGGCAGTTCAATTCTCACCAGTTCAAGGTTGACTTAGCCTTCCATCCTTCCAAGGTGGTTAAAATGAGGACCCAGATTGGGGGCAATATGCTGACTGTAAACTGCTTCGAGAGCGCTCTAAAGCACCGTGAAGCAGTATACAAGTCTAAGTTCTATTGCTATTGCTATTTTATTCTCAAGCCTTTAAACTTTGTTTATACACTATGTAACATTTTTTTTCAGGTCTCTGCATTTTCCACATGGGAAAAAGAACTTCATAAAATTGTGTTTGATCCACGTTATCTTCTACTAAACTCAGAAGAACGTAAACAGGTGAGTTCTTGTTTTGGTAGCTTTTTTTAAAATATAGGATATAATGTAAAATGGATCATAAAATTTTAATAATAATATACTGTAAATAATTTCATTAAAGGTCAAATTATATTGTCATTTTTAGAACATCAGTAAAGATGTACCCTATATCAGAAGTGAGGTATTATTAAATCACACATTTTTATAGCCAGGGAAATTTCAGTCAGCTTTCACCTGATTCAATGAAGAAAGCCTCAGATTATCCTCTATTGAGAGAGCATTTTATGATCAGATGTTATCACCAACAAGTGATAACTCTCTCTTTGGCACACAACATTTTATAAAATGCGTGTTATATTTTAATTTGGGTTGCATAAGACATCTTCAGTAATCATGACATGTGTATGTATATAAAATTGGGTGTATCTTGTGTTTTTAAGATATTTTAAACTTTTGAGTTTAATTAACAATAACTAATGCAAAATGTCCTATACATTTAATAATTGCCTATTTGTTGTGTTAAGAGAGTTAGTTCACAGACTATACTGGAATGCCTCTGAGGATTATCCTCAAAGGTTTCTATCTTACATAGGTTACATGTTGTATCTAGCATTTAATACCATGCTTTCAAAAAAAATAATTTAAGTTGACCCATTCTTTTTTTCATTGCATAGAAGAAGGACTTGTGAGTCCCAAATATGGTTGAATTACAATTCCCAGCAGTACTGTGGTGAAGGGTGCTAGAAATTGTTCTGCAACATCTGAAGAATCATAGATTCTCAATAGGTTTTTAATGTTCTTGAGCATAGCAGCTTGAAAAACATAATGCTGGTTGAAGAGGATTTTCTATCAAAGCTGTTGCTACTATTATGCAGATTAAGGTCACCATCTTAAACTGATTTTGGTTGTCATGGAAGGCAGAAATCTAATTTGTTTTTATGGCCATTAATTATAATTTTATTTTTAGTTAATTTGATATAATAAGAAGGGAAGTTTCTGTGATTTTCTTTCCTGTGTGCCAAAATAGACTGCAAATTGGTGCTTGTTGCATTTTTTTTGCCATAGTCTATTTACAAGCAGAATAATACCTTTGTGACTGACTCTTTGTTGATGCCTACAAAATAATTTAGAAAGAATAGAATAGAATAGAATAGAATAGAATAGAATAGAATAGAATAGAATAGAATAGAATAGAATTCTTTATTGGCCAAATGTGATTGGACACACAGGGAATTTGTCTTGGTGCAAATGCTCTCAGTGTACATAAAAAAAAGATACATTCATCAAGAGTCAAGAATCATAAGGTACAACACTTAATAATAGTCATAGGGTACAATAAGCATTCAAATCATACTAGGAAACAATCAATATAAATTGTAAAGATACAAGCAATAAAGATATAGTCATACAGTCACAAGTGGGAGGGGAGGAGATGGGTGATAAGGAGTGATGAGAAGATTAATAGTAATGCAGATTTTGTAAATAGTGTTGGGGGAATTATTTGTTTAGCAGAGTGATGGCATTTGGGAAAAAACTGTCCTGTGTCTAGTTGTTCTAGTGTGCAGTGCTCTATAGCATTGTTTTGAGGATATATCATGCCCCTGTCAGAATCTGATTCAGAGGGGGAGGCCAAGCAGCTGACAGGGATTGGGAGTGTGATTCCATTGGCTATGGAAGAAACTGGGGAAGGACAAAGGCCAACTGGGCAGAGCAGGGAAGAGGTAGGGCAAGGGAGAGAGAATTCAGAGGAAGCCTTAGGCCCACCCCCTCTTCATCCTAGGGCGCGCATGGAGGAATGGAGAAGGGAGCAACGTGAGTTGCATGGCTTACAGGGGAGAAAAGGGCCCTGATTCCCTTCATTAGTTGCAGCTGGGAACACAGTGTTTTAAAAGGGAAGCTGCGCATAGCAAAGTTGTTGGGAGCAAATCATGAATTACCTAGCATCATTGAGGCTTATCTGGGTTCCTGGCATCTTCCCAACTGTGTGTTTTGGGCTTTCAAGTCTGCAATTCCTTCTCTGCCTTGTCAAGTTAATTACTGCAGTGTGGTTTGTATGGATTTTTATTTACAGTTTGTATGTACTTTGTTTTTGGACTGAATTTCCTCCACTTAAAAACTTTTCTTGGGGGAATTTTTTCTCCATCCAAAGGTAACTGGACACTGGGGGCAAATTGAAAGTATTAAAGGGACAGTTCTTGCTTATTTGATTGTGTTACCTGTGTGCCATGCCCCGGTTCAATCACAGGGTAGGAGTTTATCAACTCCTACCCTGTGATTGAACGGGGGCATGGCACACAGTTTATGTCCAGGATGTGAGGGGTCTGTAAATATTTTCACAGCCCTCTTTTTGGCCCATGCAGTATACAGGTCCTCAATGGAAGGCAGGTTGGTAGTAATTGTCTTTTCTGCAGTCCTAGTTACTCTCTGAAGTCTGTGTCTGTCTTTTTGGATTGCAGTTATAGAAGTGCAGATGACAGACTCAATAATTCCTCTGTAGAACTGTATCAGCAGCTTCTTGGGCAGTTTGAGCTTTCTGAGTTGGCGTAGAAAGAACATTCTTTGTTGTGCTTTTTTGATGACATTTTTGTATTAGGTGTCCATTTTAGGTCTTGTGATATGATAGAACCTAGAAATTTGAAGGTCTCTACTATTGATATTGTGTTATCTAGTATTGTAAGAGGTGGTAGTATGGGACGGTTTCTCCTAAAGTCTACCTCCATTTCTATGGTTTTGAGTGTTTTCAGATCCAGATTCTTCCTGTTATACCATGAGGTAAGTTGTACAACCTCCCGTCTGTTTGTGGATTCGTTGTTGTCTCGAATGAGACCAATCACTGTTGTATCATCTGCAAACTTCAATATTTTAACAGATGGATTGTTTGAGATGCAGTCATTGGTATATAGGAGAAGAGAAGCGGAGAAAGCACACAGCCTTGGTGTGTGTGTGTGTGCTAATTGTACAGTATCGGATTTGATTCTGNTATGTGTGTGTGTGTGTGTGTGTGTGTGTGTGTTAAGTTTTCATGGGTACTTACATGTATGATATTCAACTTTGCTGGGGTATTTTCCCACGTCATTGTAGTTGTGCTTTTAAAGTTGTAGTAACATTTTGGCAGAATCTCATCCGCCATCATCAGGCTTCTGTACTGTATTCGTCAGTACAGAAGCCTGATGATGGTGGATGAGATTCTGCCGAAACGTTGTTACAACTTTAAAAGCACAACTACAAAGACGTGGGAAAATACCCAAACAAAGCTGAATGATACACACACACACACACACACAAACACACACACACAAACATAGACATACATACAGATACACCTATATAATTTCTCTTTCTTCTATTTATTAAAAAACAATATTAAATTTAAATATTTTGGTGAGATATCTCTAAATATATATTTTATCAAAGCATAGCTGCATTTTTACTCTAAAATGATTGTGAGGATTTGGAGTAACAGTAGATCTGAATATTCCACACAGCACAGGGAACTCTCTATTTCTTTTGGTGATAGAAGTAAAGAAAGGCCCAATCTAGTTATTCCAACAATTTTTAATATCCTTTCATTTATTAAGCAGATGCATGATATAGATAATCATTTAATGAGCAGTGATGTTTTGCATTATAGACATTAACTTGCAACATTGGTGCATGAACTTCATTTAAGATAAGATAATTTTTATTATTACTTTTTCTGTGCGCACACTGGCACACATTAAAAATAACATTTTGATGTCCACTCTTAAAAGAAAATGTGTTTGTGTGTGTGTGTGTGTATACATACATACATATACATGCATACATACATACATACATATTAATCACAGCCCATTTAGAATACATAACAGAAAAAAGAGTCTTAATAAGGTTGATGTTATATGGTACTTTTACAGAATCTGAATGTTCTGCTTCAGATAACTGCAAAACTTCCTCCCAGAACATAACAAATAAAACCCAGTCTTGGAAAGGATGTATAGTATTCATGACAATACTGTGGACAAGCAGTACTTAGATGCCTGTTCTGGATAGAAAGAAGTGAACTTCCAATAATATTTTCCGCTGTCCTCATCATTCTACGCAGAGCCTTCCTGTCCAAAATAGTAATACTGCCAAACCAAACAGTAATACAATATGACATGATGCTTTCAATTCTCTCTATAGAGAGAATGGTAAGGACAGGAGAAGGAAGATGTGTTTTTTCTTCTGCATATTTTGGTCGCTTAACCAATATAAAAAGTCCATATCAGTTTTCTTAGATTAAAAGACCAAAGTTTTATTTGATATTTTTGTATTACTAAGTAAAAAACAACAACAATATTTGATGAAGGCATTGCACGAGTCCTTATACATCCTAATTTGCTATTTTTGAAAGATTAAAGCACAAAGCTGGTTTATTTGGCTCACTTTTAGTGTACCTTCTGTTAAATTGGCAAACCATAAGATATAACGGTCAAAAGTCAAAAGGAATATGCATGATTAAATGATGGGGAGGCTAAAAGCTACATCTTTGTGCCGATTTCCAGAACTAACAATAAATGAATTCTCTTTGATTATGGGTGGTGGACAATTTTTAAGAAACATTAAAAATCAACCTGCATATTGTGCGGAATAGGATAATAAACTGAAGTTTGATGTTCATCTGAAACATTTTTGATTAATGTGTATGGAGCGATGGTTGAGTTGAAGATTTCCCTGAGAAATTATTGCTAAAGATCTGACTTGCAGCATGAAAAATTAGTGGCAGCCAAAAGATGCCAGGTTTTTTTTTTTTTTTAACTTATTGGTGCTGTCGCACCATCATTTATATTCTTGCAGTCCACATCTGCTATCCTACTTCATATAAGTAGGAAATCATGATGATAGATATGGAAGTCTTTTGGAGAAAATCCATGTGCATCCATGGAGGGGCAGGGAACAAAGTCCCCGAGCTGTTGGACACAGCGATCCATGCACTGCACCTTTGAGAAGGAGTACAGCTTAGATTGGAAAACTTGGTCACTATCTTACACAATTTCACATCCTGTTGCAGAGATCTCTAAGAAAAAACTGGAATTATGTAAGAGCTTACAACGCATTAAAGTAATAACTGGTGTACACTTTCTGAATTGATAGTGGTTTACCCTATTGCCTCTGAGGACATTGTGTTAGGATGGATCCTTACATAAACACACAAATGCTGACCTGACAATGGAAAAAGTGCAGCAATTACTTGGCAACAAGATTTAGGCTGCACAGAACTTTCAAGACTTTTCCTTCCAGGCAGAATGGGAAGAGAAAAGTTAGCTGAGTCCTGCACTGGTTCAAATCCTAGGGAGAGGTTCATATTTTTAAAAAGTAAGATTATACCCTATTTTATTGATAGGGTGGTTTGTGTTCTTAACTAAAGGATCTGAAAAGGGGAAAATATAATTTTATTAGACTACCCTAAACACTGTATTCCTACAGAAAGGCACATAAGCACATAAGCCTAAATGATTTGTTTATTATGTAGTTTTTGACTTATATTGTTCATTTAGTGACCATTCAAAGTTATTAATGGCACTGAAAAAAAGTTATTTGCACTTGTTCTCATACTTACAACCATTGTAGTATCCCCACAGTCATGTGATCTGTTATGTTCTGAGCATGGGTGCAAGGATGGAGACGAGCCGGTGAAATAGTGAACTTCAAACTCTTTATTTACATGTGAAACAGCTCAGCTCAATGGCCACAATGGGCCCTTTATCTAGCCAACTCTTAACTTATTAAACCAATGAAACACAGGGAGCGCTAGCTCCATTAACCAATGGGAGAGGCTCGTTGATAGCCAATCAGATTCCCCTAAACGGACCAATCTGATGTCGCTATTATCGGCCAATCAGAAGTGCAGGGCCAGAACCCTGCACTTTACTTCAAGCTCTTAATAATCTTTATTAAACATTTTATTGATTCACAACACCCCTTCCCCCCAGGTTTCGTTTAAGGGGTGCGGTTACGTAGTCTTTGAGGTAGGCAGGTTGTTTCGATTGTCTATTGGATTTTTGTTGTCCTCCTGGTATTTGGCTACAGTCTTGTTGGGGTAGGACGTCATCTGGTGAAAAAGGTGCCTCCTGTTCCGTGTTCGAATTTTTGTCGTCGCTACTGCTTTCAGCGTCTCTTAGAGGCGATGCCACCCCCATTCCGGGTCCATCTTGTGCTGCCTCTGAGTGGTCATTACTACCACTTAAACTTTCTGCCACTTCAAATTCAGCTTCCTCGCTATCTCCTCCCCCCTCGGTTTGGAAATCAGGGAGCTCGGAGATCCCCGACTGTAGCCTTGAGCGCAGCTGATCAATATGGCGTTTCCAAATTCAATTGTCGCGACATTTTACACGGTACGATCTAGGGCCAGTTACTTGTACTATGGTTGCCTCGACCCACAACGGATCGCCCGAAAAGTTCCTAGTGAAAACCAAATCGCCTACCTGGAAATTGCGACATTTCCCGCTAGAACCTTGTGGCTTTTCAAGTTCATATGCTAGATGTAGGCGGTTGAGGTGGGAGCGGAGCTTCCGTCCCATTAATAACTCGGCAGGAGTTTTATTGGTGACGCTGTGCGGAGTGATATGCTGCAAAAGGAGTATCCGGTTAATCTTGTCTTCTATATCACCAGAGTCCATCTTATGCAAGGTTTTCTTGACGAATTGTACCATGTGCTCGGCCCTTCCATTGGCCACAGGATGTGCTGGTGAAGTTAGCGCATGTCGGATACCGCGGTCCACCAGGTACTGTTTGAAGGACAGCGCAGTAAATTGAGGCCCGTTGTCGGATACCAGAACGTCTGGTAATCCGTGTGTCGCAAAGAGTCTATCCAGTTTTCTGATGACTGCTTCAGTCATTGTGTTCCTCATTTCATGGATTTCAAGCCAGTTCGAGTAGGCATCCACCATCAGTAAGAATGTGTGTCCCTTGGTAGGACCCACAAAGTCCAGATGAATGCAGGACCATGGTCCCCTCGGCGTTTCCCATTCGGTTGGGGTTGCTTTCGGTGGGGCGTTGCTTACTTCCTGGCATTTGCGACAGGCTTTTACCCATGTCTCTATCTGCTTGTCAATACCCGGTCACCACGCGTAGCTTCATGCGAGGGCTTTCATACGCATGATGACGGGCTGGCCATCGTGCAAGGTCCTTAGTATCGCTGGTCGCAACCGCTCTGGGACAACGACTCTATCACCCCAGATAATGCAGCCCTTTTGAGAAAATAGTTCAGTTTGCTGATTTTTGAATGGGGCGTAGTCGTCAGATATTTGGTCTAACGGCCATCCCCGCTCGACCCAACTGAGGACTCGTGCTAGAATAGGGTCGCGTTTCGTTTCTATCGTGATATCCCGGGCCGTTAATGGCGGCGTTTGAAGTGTCTCGATCTGCAGCATTGTGACCATTGGAGCGGGGTCATCAATAGTCTCTGGAAGAGGTGCACAGCTCAATGCGTCGGTGTGGGGAATGGCTTTCCCTGGGCGATGTTGTAATTTGTAATTGTATGCCGCCAAAAATTCCGACCAGAGGGTCATTCTGGGAGATAATATATACANCAGCAAAGGTTTGTGATCAGTCACTGTGGTAAATGCTCGGCCATACACATATTCATGAAATCTCTTAACCGCGGAGACTATAGCAAGGGCCTCCTTGTCAAGTTGACTGCAGTTGCATTCTGTTTTTGATAACGTCTTTGAGAAATAAGCAACAGGGCTTCATTACCGTTTGGTAAAATGGAGCCCACCCCAAATGGGGATGCATTACACGTGATCGTTAAAGGCAAAGTCTCGTTATACTGCATCAGGACAGAATCAGAAGTCAATAAATCTTTTACATGTCAAAACGCCTGCTCTTCTCTACGTCCCCATACCCAGGTTGCTTTTTTGTCCAATAAATGATGTAGGGGCTCAGCTACAGTTGCTTTGTGAGGCAGAAAAACGTTATAAAAATTGATAAGGCCCAGAAAAGCCTGGAGGTCGGCCTTGTTCCAAGGTTTTGGGGCGTTCTTGATCGCTCTGAGTTTGTTATCGGTGGGGTGAATGCCTTGACTATCAATTAAATATCCTAAAAATTCTACGCGATCCATACATAAATAACACTTGTTCTTTTTGACTTTGAGACCTGAGTCTTTAAATCTCTGGAGAGCCAACCTCAGGCATTCCTTTAGTATTTTCTGGGTTGGGGCTGCGATTAACACATCATCAAAATATGGAACAACACCTTTTATCCCTTGTAATAGCCTCTCCATTAGGCTTTGAAAGATTCCCGGGGCTACGCTCACTCTGAACTGGAGTCGGTTACATTTAAATGCGCCTCTGTGCGTAACGATTGTTTGAGCCTCTGCCGTTTTTTTGTCAACAGGCAGTTGTTGGCATGCCTGGGCTAAGTCTAGTTTAGCTAAGACTTTTCCGCCCCCCAGGGAATGGAGGAGGTGTTGTACCACCGGTACCGGGTAAGCGTTTTGTTGAAGGGCGTGGTTCAGGGTGGCTCAGTAGTCCCCACAAATTCTTATTGATCCATCCGGCTTGATGGGCATTACGATTGGGGTTTCCCAGGGAGAGTGATCGGTTAGTTCTAGCACTCCCTGAGCTATTAATTTATCAAGCTGCTCATCAATCTTTGGTTTAAGGGCAAAGGGAACTCGACGAGGCTTAAGGCGGATGGGAGCTATTTTGGGATTGAGGTTAAACGATATCGGGGTCCCCTTGTACTCGCCTAATTTTTCCACGAAGACATCCTGGAATTCGTGGACGAGGTCTTCTTCCCAATCGTTGCTGTAGGTTCGGTGAATGCCGGCTACTTCAATTCCAAGCAGAGCGAACCATTGGAGGCCTAACAAACTAGGCCGATCCTTGTCGATTACAGTCAGGGGTAGAAATGCTGTACGGTTCTTAAACGATACCCAGACTCGGCTGGATCCAATGACCGGGATTCGATTTCCTTGATAGTCCTTAAGTATGAGCCTTCGGAACTGGAGGTCTTGCCTACGGATAGTGGGGATGAGCTGCTTGAGGGTCCTGCAGGAAACCATCGAGAGGGACGATCCTGAATCGACTTCCATCAGGCAGAGCTGGTTTTCGATGGCCACTTTCTCTCGGATCTTTTTGGCGTCCAAAGAAGAGGCANTGGTTTAGGGTTTTGTTTCTGTAGGAGTGGTTGTTCCATTGGTGGTTCACGGGTTCTCGCTTCACGGGACGACTTCCCGTTGCTTGGTGGTAGTTAGCCCCCCTTGAGGGCTGGCTGGGTCCTGGCTTGCTTCTACAGACCTGACCTATATGGTCTCTTTTCCCGCACACATGGCAGAGTACATCAAGGAATTTGCATTCAGACCGGGGGTGGCATGCTCCACACCCGGCGCATTGGTACTGTGATTTCTGGCATTGGTCCCGTTCG
>BHEV01067103.1:0-18199 GCA_004319985.1 Emydocephalus ijimae | reverse complement strand
AAACTTGCCTTTAGGAGTGCCCTGCAGGTAGCCTAGGCTAGAATACCCTGATCTACTGATAGAACATCTGCCGATAGAAGCTCCCTGAAGGCAGAGTTCCCCAGAAGCTTCGGATGAGGCATGGCTGCCCATGTCCCCTCGCCATTAGGCAGTGTCTTTCAGGTGAAGGAAACTCCCCAAGGGCAGTCACCAGCCACTTCAATCGAACAGTAGAAGCAGCCTCGGGGTGAGTGCACATGCACACTCCCCTCGCCACGAGGCCATTTCTATCGGCCAACGAAAGCTCCCTGAAGGCAGAGTCCTCAGCCGTTTCAGGGTGAGGCGTGGCTGCCCATGTCCCCTTGCCATTAAGCAGTGTCTTTCAGGCTCCCCAAGGGAGCCACTTTAATCAGCTGGCCACTTCAAGCAGCTGGTAGAAGTGGCCTCGCGGCGAGGGGAGTGTGTGTGTGTGCTTGCCCCGAGGCCGCTTCTACCAGCCGATTGAAGTGGCTGGTGACTGCTCTTGGGGAGCTTCCATTGCCCAAAAGACACTGCCTAATGGCAAAGGGACATGGGGAGCCACACCTTGCCCCGAAGAGGCTGGGGACTCTGCCTTTGGGGAGCTTTCTTTGACTGATAGAAACGGCCTTGTGGAGAGGTACGTGCATATGTGCCACTCTAGGCAGGGGAGGAAATTAAATCACCCCTGAAAAGACGGCCTAGCCATTTTTTGGGGGGGGGGGTGTCAAAAAAATTAAGGCCTGGCCTTATTTTGTGAGAAACACGGTACTTGTTATATGAAGTACAGATTTGAGCCGAATAAATGCAATGATATAATAACATTCTCAAATGTTTTTCTGCCTCTTTCATGATGATGGAATGATCAAGATAAGATGGATATTGAGAGAATGATCACTGGCATCAGAAATATTTCACATGTCATCATTGTGAGCCATTCAGTCATGTCTAATCCTCGGCCACTCTATGGATCAGCACTCTACATGCCCCTCTGTCTTGCACTATACCTCCTTCAGATCCGCTACGGAGATTCTGCTGTTGTCCTTCATAATGTTCAGCCAGATGGTACTCGGGCAATCCCTTTTCCTTTTTCTACTGATCATTCTCAGCATGATTGACATTTCGAGTGAGTCATCTCTCATGAACATGATCAAAGAGTGACAGCTTCTGTTTGACGATCTTGATTTCAAGTGATAAGGTAAAGTTCAGTCTACAGCTGAACTTCTGATAAGGTAAAGTTCAGTCTACAGCTGTTCATTATTTTTTGCAGTCCAAGGGATATGCAATGGTCAACCTCCAGCACCACAGTTCAAAGATGCCCATCCTTCTCCTATCTGCCTTTTTCAGAGTCCAAGTTTTGCAGCCATAAATAGCAGTTGAAAAAATTGTTGCGGTAACTAATCTGGATTTGATTGTAAGGCTTCCAGATATTATCATGGCATATTATCATGGCACACATTACAGTTCTTCCAAGTGCTGTACACCTTCTGAGCTCAGGGGTTTAGTTACTATTTTGGTTGATTTTAGAGCTGACGAAGATAAGTTCCTTCACGTGGCTTTTACTAAAATCATGGGTTAGAGGTCACTGGAAGAAGTAATAGCTACAACTGTGAAGTTTTTAAATGGTATTAAAGTCAATCAATGGGCACAAATTATCAAGGATGGCTGCCATGGTACGACCAAGATTAGGGGCCACCTACCTCTGAATACCAGACCCTGGGAAATAATTAAGGAAAATAACATTTGAATTCATGTCTTAATAGAGACCTCCTTTGATGAATTTGATTAGAAACCCAGAGCTGCATTAAAGGAAATTTTATCCAAAATTTATCCAAATTTTATTCCTCCATATAGGAATTAGAAATTAGATCCAGTAATACATTTGAAAATGCATTCTAGTTAAATGGATGTAATACAACCAATTCCATGATTTGTGAACAAAGCTTGTCAGTGTGCTTTTCAGTGAGATGTGTTAATTATAATATTTATAATAGTAGTATATAAACATTACTTTTGTTCCTTGGAAATATACCATAAAGAAAAATATTAGTAAAATTAAAATGAAATAAATGACAATAATTTAGTTTGCTGGCTTTTAATTTATCCCTCTTTCTATTCTTTAAACAATATTAAAATAAAATATTTTTCCTCCATGTGCTGTATGTTGCTGTATTCCTAATTCCAGGCACCTCAGTTTTAATAAAGTATCTTTTCTACTAATTTAATTTAGTCAGATCAAATGAAATAAGATTTTATGAGATTTCATTTAAACTCAAGGAATACCATATGCTGGCTGGGGAATTCAGGGAGTTGAAGTCCAAATGTCTTAGAGGTTGTCAAGGTTGAGAAACATTGATCCATGATAATGCTAATAAAAAATATCTGAAAAAATTGTGATGATGCACATAGATGCGCAATTTGTCATTACTAGACAATAACAACCAGCATAAGCTATCGTATGTGTAACTGAGCCATGTAAGGAATTGGAAAATTAAAATTAAATTAAAATCCAGGACTCACAATCTACAATAGTAGAATGTTGGGAAAGGAGCGAAGTTATCAGAATCAGTGGTAGAATTCAAAATTTTTTAGTACCAGTTCTGTAGGCGTGGCTTAGTAGGCATTTTATGGCTTGGTGGGGGTGGCTTGGTAGGCATGGCAGGTGAAGGATACTGCAAAATCCTCATTCCCTCCCACTCCTGGGGGAAGCTTACTGCAAAATCCCATTTCCGCTCCACCCCACTAACCTGCTTTCCAGCTCTGCTCTCCAGTGCAGGGCAATCAAAAAAGACCCAGCAATCAGCTGGGACTCGGAAGGCATAGAATAGATGGGGATAGGACCCGTCAGAGGTGGTATTTGCCAGTTCTCTGAACTACTCAAAATTTCTGCTACCGGTTCTCCAGAACTGGTCAGAACCCGCTGAATACTACCTCTGATCAGAATACAAACAAACAAACCAAAAAACAAAAACAAAAAGGGTTATATTTGTTGTGAATGCATAGAATGTAATAAAGTTATTTAGAGCTTGGAGTTAAGTGCAGGGTTCTGGCCCTGCACTTCTGATTGGCTATCTAATGGCAGGATTGGATTGGCCCGTTCAGGGGAGTCTGATTGGCCATTAACAGAGCCTTCGTATTGGTTCAGTGGAGCAAGTGCTCCTGAGTTCTTATTGGTTAAATAGTTATTGGGTTATCTATATAAGAGGGTCGTAGCTGCCCTGTTTTCTTGAGCTGTCACTATGTAATAAAAAGAGTTGAAGTTCACCATTTAACTGGCTCGTCTCCATTCATTATCGCCCATGCCTCAAACTTGACAATATTGTCAATAGCAGCTCATTCATACAGGTTAGTATTACATAAGCATCTGATTCTAGATCTTCAGATTGAGAAATGTTGGGTTGGCACTTTTTACAATATAAATAAATTAAACAACAGGAAAAAAAGAAAAACATTGAAAGGATTAAGATAATATGCAAGCACACACATGCATACACACACCAAAAGGCAACCCTTTTAATTGATATTTAGAACAAGAGAATAAATATTAAGTATGTGTCTGGAAAAGACAAAATGCTTTGGCTGCAATCACATTAGCAGTGAAAGACAACTAGGCAATTCTGCTTTGGGACTTAAAATAATTACAGAAATAAAATGGGGTAAATGATCTTACCTTATCTTATCTTCAAAAAAGTGCAGGCTAATTATGCCTTTGCTAGGATCTAATAACACTAACATCAATTGTGCTAACATTGTTAAGTGAATCTCTGAGTTATTTCATCAACTTTGACACAAATAAAACCTAAACATTGTAGGAAAAATTATGCTTACAATAATGTAATATTTAAAACTCAATGTCAGTAAAAGTATTGTACACAAGATTAGAGTCCATTTCCATTGATATAGAAAGCAGTTTTTCCCTTTTTTTTCCTTGATATACATACACCAAAAAAAGAAAGATAATTCATAATGTTGAGTTCAATGTCTGGGATTAATGCTTGAAAAAAGAATGATAGAAAAAAAGGAGAATGTAGAAAAATAAACTTCAAAGTATATATTGTTTTGGCAAAGATTCTGTGCCTGATAGAAAAATGCATTTGAGTACATTCTCATCTATTTCAGAGGTGAGCAACAGCAGACCTAAGCTTCAGGCTCTCTTCTATGGCCCCTGGGACTTCCTCAGACCATAATTGCTGAAAATTGGTAGTGTGGTTTTTCAGTCTTTTGATGCAAGAAACAATTAGAATTCCTGTATAAGTCCTAAAATAGCATTGGCATACTTTAAAGAAACAAAGGCAGACTCCCTACAAACCTGTAGAAACAATAATAAGAATCTCAGCCTACTTATTTACATCTTCATGCTTCCTAATTATATCCTCATGTTTCTGCCCAAAAGTAAAATGAAGTCAGCCATCTTCCGTTAAAAAGGCTGACCAGTTTGTGGAGAGAGGGAGGGTGGGAGGGTGGGAAAGAGGAAAGGGGAAAAGGAGGCAGCGGGCATTGGACCATATGCAATACAAATGTGTTGGGATTTAGCAACTCTCCATCTACAGTGAGTAACTAGCCATTTTTTCTTCCAATCAATCATGTCCAATCATGTTTTGAAGACTGCCAGGACAAGTTCCTGCAGTTTTCTTGGCAAGAAAGAAGTGGTTTGCCATTACATGCTTTCTAAGGCTAAGAGGAAGCGACCTGTTCAAGGTCCCCAAGTTGGTTCTATGTCTAAAGCAGATTTAGAATTCAAACAGGTTTCTCGCCTGATGCCTACACCAAGCTGGCTGTTTCAATTCATCATATAGACTGGCAAATTACAATCTTACCAATATTGATGAAATGCACTATACTGCATTCTAGTCTAATAATTACTATAATTTACACTTCATGTTTATTTATACTTCATATTTATACATATATTAGTAATAGCAAATATATATTTTCCTATAAAATTTCTTTCCAGTAATCATTGTACAGTAATCATTGCACAGAAACAAAAATTCTGCACCAAGAAAAGAGATGCCCTGATTTGTGTCCACTTTGGTAATGATGGGACTGTAGAAACAATGAATGGCAATACTAGTTTTTGCTAGATGCCAGTCCTTTGTGAATATGGAATTATTTAAATACGTTCATAGCTTTGTATAAGCTCTTAGTAACGCTTATGAATTAAATGTGAGGAAAATAAATGCAGGTGATCAGGAAGAGGAATTAACTTAACAAATATGCTTAGAAAATGTGGTTTATGTTCTATGCATCACTATAGTTTTCTATTGGCTTGATGTTCATGTTGGAGATTATTCAGAGGTCTTATAGCTTTCGTTCAGTGAAAATAAATGGGGCATGTATCTGGATTATTGTGTAGGTTTTACTTCTGGGTCTCAAAAGATAAGCATTATATTTGGCAAATTGATTACAACAAATAAATTAAAAGAATGACTCTTTCCTCAGCATATCTACCTGTAAGTAAATCCTACCAGAAAAGAAATAAGATTAGGTCTGTAAATCTCCTGCAGAGGGCACTATTGATATTAAGTAGGTACATGGTAAGATTAGGAACTTCAGACAGAAAGGTTTATTATAAAAAGGACAAAAAACAGTGCTGTTACATTTATCCATTCATTCCATTCACTGATACACTTCTTTTACTTTTCCTGTGCATTCAAAATGCTTTCTAAATTGAAGTATTTCAACTACAGCTTCAGCCATTTCTTCAGTTATGTGTTTAAGTTACGTCCTTCCCCCAGTTACATGACTGATGAGAATTTATGGACTTTCTGATGTTGATCTGAGAATATCTTTGATGAAAAATAGAATATTACCAACTTCTTTTCTATTTTAACCATAGATTCCCTT
Source organism: Emydocephalus ijimae (assembly GCA_004319985.1). Taxonomy (NCBI): domain Eukaryota; kingdom Metazoa; phylum Chordata; class Lepidosauria; order Squamata; family Elapidae; genus Emydocephalus; species Emydocephalus ijimae. The sequence goes on along the minus strand of BHEV01067103.1, from coordinate 12,355 downwards.
AGGTTTGCTGTAAATTCAGGCAGAAAATTTTTTCCCTTTTCTTTAGACCAAGTCATATTTAGATTTACAATAATCTCTTGTTAAAAATCAATTATTTATTGTGAGCTTCCTTCCTAAATTACTCGATTTTTCAAAACTTCTTTTCTTTCTTCATTATTCAAAATTTATTTTGCCAGGTGATATAATCTTTCTTTGCAATAAATAGATCAAACATCATAAAAGTAATTTGCACAGGAGACACATAATATAGATGTTTGTTTGTTTAAATGTCAAACCAAACGAAGCAAAAAAAAAATGTGCAAACATCATGTGAGGGGCTAAAAAATTTAATGAAGGAAAATGTTAAACATTTGTGTGCAAAGAATCATTTTATGGATTGTTCCAATGATTCAATATTGTTTAGTGGGCTGTAAAAGCACGGCATCATTAAGGCCGATAAGAATTCATTCCTGAACAAAATATTAAAGAAGTTTAAAGCAGCAAAAATGGGGAGGAAACAAATATATCTAAAATGAGATCAACAGGAGGTCAAGGCCCTCTCTTTGGTTACACACTATCTGGAATGCTAAGAAGGGTTCTTGTGATCTTAATAAACAGGCAGGAAAAAAAGTACTGTAAGGTGCTCTTCTGCTGAGACATGTAGACTTGCAAAAATAGTCATCATCACTTTGAATTGCTTATAGGATTGGATTATAACTATTTAGTTTTGTATCACAACCATCTGTGCAGCCACATTCTGGACCAAGTGACAAAGAAAATTCTTCAGATATTACTGTTACATATAACATGCCACAACAATATAATGTTCATAAGGTGCATTATTGACTATCCCAAGAATAGATGCAGCTCCGGTTGGCTTAAGGCTCACCTGACCATCGGTGCCATCTTGTCATATAGGTGAAATGTCAAATGTAGGAGCATCGAAAACACCTATTGTTCCAAATCCTATCTTCCAAAATATCTTTACTTTATCTGGATAATCTAGCATGTCTGGACATTAATTAATACATATAGATAATGAGAAATAAAAAAATCTTTCATGTTGAATTCTTCAGCTGAAATCTCAGAAATCTTTCTAGTGATTTAAGAACCATAAAATTACATAAGATCAAACTGCAGCATATATGATGCTCTAAGCAGCTGACTGATTTACCTTATGAAAAGACCAACCTTTTACAGTCAATAGAATCAAATGCTTATAACAATGGCAAGCACTATTAATTCATTCCCAGTGTAGATAGGAATTACCATTGCTTTAACATTTAACTGCTCCAAAAACAAGTAAGTGTGCATAATCTGCTTTATATTTTCATTAAGAAAAATAAAGAGCATAATTTCTTTTTAGTGCCTTAAATGATCATTTGTAAAAGCCTTTTAATCTTTCCCTCAGTTTGTGCTGTTTTGCTTTCCTGGTATTTAAAGTATGAAATTTAGAATCTGAAAAAAAAACATCATTTCACATACAATTGATAGCACTTTATGGTACGTGATGATCATCAAAGATCTACTGGATATTGCCAGTGATGTTATAGGCATTCGTCCAGACTTATTTAAAACAGAAAGGCAAGAAGAGCAAAGTTTCAACTGTGTTACGAAACTCTAAGTTTAAAAAAGGTTATTTGGGAACTCTCTGTTCCATCACTCATATATTAGATCACAATACAAAGAAAGCTATGCTTGGCCATGGGAGAGAAATATAGCTCAATAGCTAATCCAAAATATATAAATTTCATTTTAATATTTTTGCTTATACATTCATTCTTTTAAATTATTTTTCATACAGTTGGCTAGTAAAGGTGAAGTTTTATGCATACTTCCTTGAAAATAAGTAAGTCCTATTAAACATGTTAATATTTATTTTGAAACCAGGTTTAGGTTGCATGTCAAAAATCTAAGCTTACCTAATTTAGAAAGTTCTCTAAATATTACAAAAAGGGTAAGTATTTCAAAGACCCAAAATACATAACCTTAATTATCAGGGCTACACATTCATAACTTGTACAAGGAATACCTACAACTTCTCTCTTTTATGCAAACAAGCATTTATGAACTTTTTAAAAGATTAATTTATTATATATTAGTATATATTTATTTATTATATATTTATATTTAAAAGAGGGGAAAAAAGAAGAAAAAGGAGAAAAATAAAACACAAAATGAATATACAAGTGTTCACAATAAAACAAGATTAAATTTCTTGTTTTAAAAATTATTTCAGTAGTTAATTTTATACAAATAAGTGTATTAGATCATTTTTAAAATGAGGTGATTCTTAAAATCTGATCACCAGTACTATACAAATATCACATTAATAATCAATGCAATATAAATTATAATATAAGATTAGGAAATTCCAGTAACTTTTGCCAAACAATGAAAATATATTCTTATTTAACGAATCTTTAAATACAGTACCTTAAACAACACATTCTTTTCTCAGTATCATGCTGCAAAGGGCAGTGGTATTATGCTGGAAAAAAATTAAGTTCAGGAGTTGCTGAGTTTGTTGTACATGAGCACTTCAGCAAAGTCTTTAAGAATCTTTAGAATAAGAGATATTGTAAAGCAATACTAACATCTGCACTTCGCGGTTTAACTCTGAATTTTGGGGTGTTCTTTTTATATTAATCATATAATCCCTATGTTTAAGCAGTTGACTGTTCAAACTAACTACTGTACTAAATCTGTCACTTGAATGATATTTGCTTGCTTTCTTACCACACAGATTTGTGTGAACTTCAAAAATGGAACTGTTTTAATTTGATTATTATTACTATCAACATATGATTTTCAAAATAATACAGGTAAATATTTTCATTTAATTCCAATACACAATTTAAAATACAATTTCTAAGAGAATGAAAATAATATTATCATGAATAATATCTGCTAGTGGGGCAGATTTACTTACTTACTTACTTACTTACTTACTTACTTACTTACTTACTTACTTATTCAAGTCAATTTTGACTCCTGGAAAATGCCTGGCTGACAGTTTTCTTGCCAAGATTCTTCAGAAATGGGTTTATCCTTGCTTCTTTTCAAGAGCTGAGAATGAATGATAGGTTCAAGGTCACCCAGTTAGCTTTATGTCTGAGGTTGGATTAAAACTCATAGTCTGTCAGTTTCTATCATGATGTACTAACTATTACAGTACACCAATCCAACTTTCTTATTGCACCAAAATAGTCAACATATATGTAAAGGGGCTTTACCATAGCCATTCATCAAATTAATATTAATTTTGAGACTGAACACTGTCACAAAAGTACTTAATTTAAGGTAGGCCAGATCAGGATACATATTTTCCAAGGACTATTGGAATTGTGCTTTATAAAAATATTGCTATTTGGAATGTCTCTTACCCTCTTTCATAGAATATTAAGATGGAGTAATTTTGAGTTCTTTTTTCACTCACTCATTCTTTTTTACATCTAACTTGATGTTTACATAGCAATTATTCAATGCCTTCTTTAGTGCGATCTTCATACATAGTTTTATCACAATATTTAGGATCCAGTCCTTCTAGATTTATCATTCACTACTTTCAGAAAATAGGTTGGAAAAAAAATAACCTTATCGTGACATTTTGACCTCATGAAAGATTGTATGAATTAACTCTTGAATTAACTGATCTTGAACACATACTAAAAGCAATGTGAATAATGGACTGTCAGATAAATCATAGATATAAATGTTCCACATTAATTCTGCACATAATAATTCTGCAGTGTACATGGGGTTACTCTTAAAGAGCATCTGAAATTGGGATTGGGTTCAAAAAGTGACAGCCAGACTTCAGATTAGTGCACTTTTTTTGATAATATTTTGCTGTTTTAAATGATATGCCAACCATTTCTTGGGCTCAATATAATATTTTAACCCTGAAACATCCGAATAATTTAATATCTTACTAGTAGAGTGACCATCTCTTTTTTATAATTTGTCCACGGTGTAAGGACTTTTAAAGATGACTTCTGCTTGATGATGATATAAGAGAAATATTTCTTGTGAAAATTGCGCAGCTCATCTTTTCTGCTTTTAGAAACTTTGCCTTGGATTTTAGAATCTTTTCATTGTTTTTATTATACACTAATATTTTAAATTGTTATTTATGTTATATACATTGTTTTTACTTCAAATTCAATTTTTTCCTGTAATATTTTTATTGGCTTCTTCCTTAACAACTCTTTTCAGATGACATTGTGAAATATAAATAAATTACATCGATCAAGCAAACTGATATCTGATGTCACTTTAGGGTTTCTACTATATTAGCTGTTCAGGAAGCAAACTGTATCCTCTCTAGCTTTCTGCTTGTGCGGATAGTACTTTTGAGTGATTCTTGCATAACAGTCTATAGATATTCACTATCACCCAGGCATGGTTGCCTCAAAGGTGTTTTTCAAAGAATGGTTTCCACCATTCAGGCCGAATTGAAACTTTTTGGGTGAAAAGCAAAATGTTTTCAAGGGAAAAAACCCCCAAGAAAGTCCAGTTGCCTTTTGAAAAGCACTTTTGGGACAGTGCTTGCATAACTGTCATCTGCAATGCCAGTTTAATATGCATATTGGTATAATCAATGTGTAGATGTTACAAACACTTCTAAATGTATGGCTGGTTGGTTTGTTGTTGCTGATCTCAGCACACAGACTGACATTTCTGATGACTACTCACATGCTGACTTAAGAAAAGCATTTGTGATATGAATTAGATTGTAAATGAGACAGGACAGTCAAGTTCAGCAAACAGTATTTAAAAGAAGTTTGTAATTCTTTTCTTTTGGTCTTAAATTCCTCATTTATAACATAAAGGCGATTTTTTTTGTTAAAACAACTAAAATTATTAATGACAAATATGTCAGAAGCAACACAATATTTCCACTCTGTGTATAAATAATATTAAACTAAAGAAGCCAATGGTGACATGATAATTACAATTATCAATATCTCTTATTACTTCCCATGCTAACAAAACTATTCATAGCTATTTTTCAATAACATCTTAAAGAATGCACCTTCCCTCCTATTTTTAATGTACTGTACATTGACTGTCGTTGACTTTCTCAGATTTTGGCTAAGCATCTTTTGCAAACTTAAAAATTTGTGATTCAGTGTGTCCTTTGAGTACTTTTAATACTTTTTTTTCTTGTACTAAAGTACAAAGGCTTCTAATGTTAAAACCCATCCAAAGTTTAATTTGACACTTGTAGGCCTTTGTATCACTGCAGTCTTTGGGTAACTCAATTTCTCCTTTCTCAACCCATGTTTCTTTTGCCATCAGAATGATTCAATTCACTTTCTACAATTCTCTCACAGAATAGGTCCTTTTGAATTTAACTTGCAACTAAGTTAACTAAGAGGCATGCATAAGTCCACAATTGTGCCTACCGTCCCTATCCTATTGTCCCCAGCAGTTTATTCTTTAAACATGAGCAAAGCAGTTTATGTCGTGGTCTGAATTTTACCTTCATTAACTTATACCTTTTGTCAAGATAAGAACTCGTTTCAAAATGTGAGCACCACCCATAATTTGGGGACAAATTGATTTGCAAAAGAATGGATCACTGTAGCATTGCATTTAATTCAAGGCTGGCAAATATCTTTCCACATATTTAAACACGCAATTGTGGAAGAGAAAATGAGGCAAAATACATCAAACTTATTGGAACAATTCTCTTTTCTGAATCAAAGCTGCACAACTTTCAGTGGCTCATAGCCACACTAGGCTCTCTGTGGTAGGCCACACTCCAAAATCAGGAGTAGTCAGCATTAATTTTAGAACATGGTTTAGACATTTTAAAGGGATAAATTAATGGTTCAAGTATTTGCAATGCACAGAATACTCACTGAACACTTGCTCCCTAATTTTCCCAGGATTAGAAAAAGAGCAAAGAACAACCTTAAATTTTGGGCTTAGTTATGTGAGGAGGGCATCTAGGACACCACATATAGACTACCCCACATTTGCAGTATTATCCTATACTGGATAGTATAGTATTATCCTATATTATCTTATCCTATCCTATCCTGGTGATCAATTATTTCCAAACAATAATTACGTGTAGAATTGTTAACCAGATGGCTAATATATCTGGGAATTCATGAAATCTGAGGTTGGTTTTGGTATTGGATAGTTGGGAAAAGACTAATTCTAAACATGATGGTAGATCAGGTGAGAACAGTTCCTTAATTCATACATCACATTAATTGTTAGTTAGTGCATAGTTCACTAAATATATCATAAATGGGTAAGTTCATGCAATGTATTAAGTCAAAACCAACAATCACAAATTAGCTTATCATCAGTCATAGCAACAAATTATTACTGGTTTAATGGATCCATCACATGTATAGAACAAGATCAAAACATTAAAATGAAGCAAATTGGGAGTATGGTGACAGGAGGTATATAGTAAGAATCATCTTCAACATTCTATCTTCAACATTCTACAAATGGAAGTTATAGAAAGGGCACATTAAACACAGTATTCTGCAGAAATTAAAAGAAAAAACTGTGCCAAATAAAATTGAATAGCTGAAAGATAGCATTTACTTTCTCTTGAAATCATTTTGAGTTTTTGTATTTATGATTTTAGATAGGAGAATCTAATTATAAACACAATCTGGTTTATACAAAAATTATAGCAATCTCATTCATATTTTTAAAAAGTAATAGGCAGAATATCAATTGCTAGAATATCTAGACTTTGATTATATTTATCTCTTCTTCTTTAAGTATTCTAGGATGTTTGGAATGTTCAAGCATACTATTCCTACTTCTGCAGCATGAGTAAACTAAGTGAGTAAATTTTCCTTATTCAACAGGATATATTAATACACTTACTCATTAGATAAAGCACAAGTCTACTAATTTTTTGAAAGTCCTTTGTACTATTGGTACAAACCACCAAAATCACACAAAATATTTTCCCATAAACTTGGCGAACATGAAGCATTTCAACTTCTTATTGCTACTATTAGCAAACTGATATATTCTACCCTTCAGATCATAGCCATAACACATTCAACATAACAAGCAGGATTAACTGACATACTGAATGTAGTATCTCACAATTTATGTGTACATATTATCTCTGTGATCATATTAACTTATTTATTTTTAGTCATCAAATTTAGATTGACTCTAAAGCAACTCTGGGTGGCTTATATTAAAAATAAGAAAAATAAAAATAAGCTAGCAGAAAGAAAATCCCATACATCTGGTCAAATACACTTCCTCAACCAACGGGACTCCACACACACCTTTCCCTGGGGGCTGGGAGGCTTGCCAAACTGTTGAATCTTCTAAGGACACTTGGGGCACCACCATTTCAGCAAGCGGAATCAAAGGTCATGTAGGTTTCAGAATCTGAAAACCTTATTTTTCTCTCAATTGAAATAATTAAGTAATTGGTTGTACTACAGTTAACAATCCATCCCCTATAATTTTCAATTCTATTTGCTTTCTTAGAATTTCAAACCATTATCTTAGTGTGGCTACAAACTTGGTTGCCAAAATCCAGATGATCATTTAGATGTTATTAGTTCAATAGTACTTATATGCATTTTGATCTGATAACTCTAGGAGATGGTGACTAAATAGGTGGCACCTAGGTATAATTTTTGCTACCATCTTTGAATTATTTTGATTATATTCCAACAAGTTGGGTGTTGATTCTTAGCAACCACATATGGGGTGCCTTAAATATGAATGAATAACAGAGAGGAACTTTGCTACTAATTGTGCTAATTTCTACTCTGTTGCAAACTGATTAAGGTAGATTTAAATCCAATATGTCTATGAATAGAATGGATATTTATTTATTTAAAATTGTGTGCCACTCATGGCATCTATGTAGTCCATTTAGAATACAGATTCATCTAGAATACAGGGTAATATGTGATCGCAATGTTGTAGTCTTGGCACAAGCTAACTTATGACTTGCTTGCTTTTGATTAAATATGATTAAATACTATTTGAATCTACTAGGGCTCCAAGTGTTATATAGTAATAAATAAGCAGTAAAAAGGAAAAAGTGGGCTCAGTCAGGATCTTGCTAAACTTTTCCCTTCACTATAGCTACAGCTTTAGTTCATTTTATTTTTTATTTATTTGATTTGTCAATCTCTTTCAAGATAATTGGTATAAGTATAAACATGAGTAAGATTACAGGAAATAGGTATGAATAAATGGGAACAATAGGACAGGGACAGTAGGCATGATTATGCTTGCCCCTTACAGACCTCTTAGGAATGGCATGAGATTAATAGTGGATAGTTAAAGTTAAAGGAGTGATGTTAGAGGATGTAACAACAGAGTCAGATGGTGCATTCCAGGCATTGACCGCAATGTTGCTGAAGTCGTACTTTCTGCAATCAAGTTTGGAGCAGTTTACATTGCGTTTGTATCTGTTGTGTGCTCTTGTATTGTTGTGGTTAAAGCTGAAGTAGTCATTGACTGGTAGGACATTGTAGCAAACAATTTTGTATACTAAGCTTAGGTCAGACCATTTACCAATGATAAATCATAGCACATTTGCATAGAAGGTTATCAGACCATAAAGGGTCCTCTTGTTTTCAATACAATTTTTTTACACCTTTTATTCTGCTGTTGTGGATTATTACACAAAAGCCATCTTTCTGAGATGGCAGCATTGACCATGAAGCCCTGCCCCTTTGCATGTATGTGAGAGATCCTAGTGCCCCTCATATTACACTTTAATCCATGAAGGACTTGGCAATCAACTCAGAGCATTATAACCTTAGATACAAAATTTTGTATAGTGTAAGGGGGAAAAGTTGATAATTGACTTAACTAACAGCAATGATTCTGAGTTTGAAGGTTATGTCAACTTTGGAAATGTTCACAATTGTTATTTAAATTTATTAAAATACATATGTTAAAATTTAAATTTGCCACAGGACTCTGGCTGGCTAACAATAAATTAAAAATAATAATAATAAATATAAACAATTTAAAAAGGTTAATAATAATAATAAAAGTACCACAATGTGCTTAGGTTCAACCAGTACCCAGACTTACCTAACAACCTGGCCTAATTCCAGTCCAAGGCTGAAATCCTCAGTGTATTTGGAAACATCAGCAGGTCGAGGGCACCTGAATTTCCAAGTGTTCGTGCACTGTTCCATAGAGCTAGTGCCAAGACAGATATCATGCCACTTCAAAATTCTCACCTGACTGTTCTTTTCTACTTGAAGGCCATCTCTGTACATAGAGAAGGGAGATTAACTGTGTTACCATTTTCAGTAAATTTTACTATTTATTTAAACTTTACTACATTACTAATTGTACTTTATTTAAATTTTACTATTTTCATAGGTTTTAAAGATATATCTTAAATAAGGAGAAGTAATACCCTTACATAATACATAATAGAAAGGAAATAAAATGGAATCATTTGTCATTTTGAGTCAGGCATACAAGCCCTTTTCAGAAGATTAATATTATCCTAAGTGTATAACAATTGAACCTATTCAACATTAACACCTCTGTTTCACAAATATAGATTTTTCTGTCCATCCAAACAGCATACATGCCTTTCATTCTGATTAGAATATATATAAATATGAGCTCCAGAAATCTGATTCTAAAGGTAAATGGACAAACTCTCAAGAAAGGCATTTACAAGATAATTAACATACGTTGGCGCTCATTTGCATAAGCAGGAGTTGTTGGCTATCTTTTTAATGTAAAATATAAGTATCTGCACAAGGGAATGTTTAAACTGGGAAATATTGTAGCAAGAAGAAGATAAAAGAAAGTTAAGAAATGTTGTGCAGTAGAATATAATCAGCTGCTCAAAGTTGTGGTGTGAAAATGGGCCCATGCAAAGCTTTGTGTTTTAACAATACGTTAAGAGAAGCACACTCCTGAAGCCATTTTATTAAATTACGTGATTTCTTTGTTTTGACCAACAAGAACATACTCATTACTTTACTTTGCTTTACTTCTCCAATCTCTTCCAATAGCTTATGGAAAATGCAATGTAGACACAAACAATTCTTCTGTTGGAACTATAGGCTGAAGATAGCTAGCAGTTCTTCATTCACCTATTTTTCCCACAATCACCCTTTGAAGTGAACTGGGCTGAGAGGGAGTCACTGGTCCAAAGTCACCCAGCTGGCTTTCATGCCTAAGGCAGGATTAGAACTAACAGTTTCCTGATTTCTAATCTGGTGCCTTAACTATGACATCAGACTGGCCCTTGTACATTGTATATTTATAGTGCATTGTATTTTAGATTAATATTAATATCTGAATTAAAAATTCAATTAATGTATAAATTAATATTAATAGATTAATTAATTTATATTAATATTGTAGTTTAAGCCCACACCCACTGAGGTTGGAATTTTATCTGGTCACAATCAAACAAAAAAACACCATGATAGTTTTGTTTCGAGCAAAGGCTTTGCTTTGGTCTGCAGCAGAAAAATATCTTAGATCAGTCCTATGTCTACTGGATATCTCAAAATCAAAATATGATAAGCCAATCTTGATTTCTCAGGGGAAATTACTCTTGTTAGTTGTCTTGAGGGATCCTGTGCCTTTCCCAGAAATATTGCTGTTACTTTAGGACTGGAATTTATGATTTCAAATAAATGCTACTTTTGTGGTCTGTTAAAATGAAAAGACAATAATCCAACATATGGGCAGGCACACACTGCAATCTTGCTTTGATCATAGCTGACATAATATAATCATAATCTATGAGGAAGAGTATTTAGCAATATTAAAAAATAGTGTACAACTTTGATGACAATATGTCTCCTCTCATTATGGATTGGGATGGAACATTCTTGTGGAAATTTTATTTATTTAAGATCTAACAAAATGTTATTAAACACATCAAGTATAAAACTATGTTAAAAATAAGAAATAATAACACAGAATGTTCAGAAAACCCTGAAGCAATTAATAGCACAAGAAAGGCTGATTATTTCAAGCTGTTGCTACTATTAAAAATGTAACAATTCTATTGGAAATAGCTGAACTTTAATCACCTAGAAAAAAATAAATAAGCCCCAGAGCAGAGAAGAAATTTAAATTTCTAGCAGTTGGGCGATATGAGTTCTGTTTTCCATTTATTGTATAAATAACATTTTAGCATTGAATTTTGTTCTTATTTCAGTCCTGCGTCATTTAGTGACTGCTCACAGTTACAAGGATGATTAAAAAGTAACCTTATAATCTTCACATTTCTTTTTTTTTTTGATAAAAGTTTTATTGATTTTAACAACAAACAAAAACACACAAAACATAAAACATAACATAAAAATCATCATTCTTCATAAATTTACAGTGTATCGGTTGGTTTACCACTCCTTTCAGTGCATTTGTTTCACAGTCATCAAAACAATTACATTACATAATAACACATAATCAATCATCAGTTAAGTATCCTAATATCATTATTAAACAATCATTTGACTATAATTTTACTAATTCATACTAAAGCGAGATAACTATTATTGAATTAAATTATTTTATAACAGATCATAGAATCATACCAAATCTATCTTAATAAAATATTCTAAAAATATTATCAAAACCAAAAAAAATTATATATTCGTTATTTCCTAGATTTCTAAATATTCTATTATTATATTGTATCATCTAACCATTGATAAAAGAGATCCCAAATTTCATAAAATTGTTTATCTTCTTGTTCTCTAATTTCAAAAGTCAATCTACTCATTTCAGCACATTCCAATATTTTCTTAAAATTTTTTTCCTCTAATGGTATTTTCTCACTCTTCCAATGTTTAGCAAATACAATCCTAGCTGCTGTTAACAGATTTACAATCAAATACTTTAAGTTTTTATTATATATATCAGGTAAGACTCCCACTAAGGAAATCTCTGGTTTCAAATGTATGTGTTTCTTTGTCATTTTTTCCAGCCATATGTGAATTCTAGTCCAGTATTTCCTGGCCTCCTCACAAGGCGGAGCTTCGTCGCTGCGATACAGCTGCGATCTTGGGGCTCCGAGATCGCAGCTGATATCTTCGCCCCTGGTCGGTCCCAACGGACCTAAACCGTCTCGTAGTGACGGTAACAGTAAGGGGTGTGTTATGTAGACNCCTGGTCGATCCAGAAGAAGCCCTTTTGCCAATGGCGGAGAGGCAGCCTCCAAGCTGCTGAAGCTGGGACAGCTCCGGAAGAACGGGATAGAAAGAAGTGTATCAGCTGGTGAGGATCTTTTTTTTTTGCTTGGGACTTAAGAACACTCTAATATGAGAAGAAATCAGTAAACTTATTGACAAAATTTGATTTAGCAGCGATTTTTTTAAAGTAATGTCAAAGTGAGGCTTGGCTTTTTATTTTTACT
>BHEV01067099.1:0-22005 GCA_004319985.1 Emydocephalus ijimae | reverse complement strand
ACCACTATCCATATCATTTAAAAAGAAAAAAAAACTAATCATATATATTAATACTCATTTATATCTTAAACATTCTACTCTTGATACACATATAAAACCACAATCTTATGTACCTTCCAGAATCCCCCCCCTTTTTTTCCCAATTAGATTCACCCATTGTCTCTAAATAAGCTTTTTTTTCTTTAAATCTTGCTTCTCACCATTGAGGCTTCTCCTCCCCCCCTTTCTCTCTTGCTTATTCTTTTCCTTGCCTTTTTACTCCTTTGTCTCTCCTCCTCCCTTTTCTTACTCCCTTTCCATTGCTTTCTAACCTTGCATCCACCTTTCCTCTCATTTTTCTCTTTTATGGTTGTTTTTTCAAACCTTAAAATCCCCTTTTTCTTATCCACTTTCTCCTCCTCCCCGGGAAAAAAACCCATTGTTCATCAAAGATGGCTTCTTCTTCCTCTTCTTCTTTGTCCCAGTCATTCTGCTGCGTAGTCAACTTTTCATAAGTACATAACGCCATTTCTAAAAATTGAAATAAAGTGCCCAAAGTATCTTTTCCATCTTGTTCTTCCTTTTTATATTTTTGATATTCAGTCTTTAGTTCATCCACAAGCGATGCCATCATGAAAAGAGAAACTTTTCCCAAAACAACCACCCAAGTATTTTTAATCAAGAATAGTTCAAAAAAAAAGTTCCAAAAAATTAATACTGGCTTTTATCTTCTTGAGGGAGGGGCCATTACCTTACAGCCTTGCTCCCGAGTTGCCCATGCTGTTGTAACTGCTCTTTCCTGCAAGCAGCCCTGTATGGATGCACACTTGGCATAGGTTCCTCGGGAACCTCCTCATCACTGCTGCCAGCCCCCACAATCTCTGAAGGCAGCAGTCCACTCCCTAATGGTCCTGGCCCTTCATCTAAGTCCTCGCTCTCCTCAGCCATCCTCACCTGCTGCTGGCTAACCACAACACTTATTGAATCTAGCAGGAAGGTACCTGTACTAGCATTTTATAAAATATGGGTGGGGTGGGGTGGAGAAACAGAACAAAGGAAAATAAAACTCAAGCCCTCTGGAGCAGTTCTCTACCTCCTGTAATAAACCTTCAGATCTCCTTTGGTCTATAAAATTATGAAAGCAATAAAGTTTACATCTAACGATTCTCATGTCAACATAAACTTGTACACTATATCTGTCAACTAGTTAATTCAGTGCATAATATGGGAATAAAAACAATCAATGAATATTCCCTCATTTGACTTACAGCAGCTATCTATTTTGTGAATAATATGGCAGTAAAGATGTAGGCTATAAAACATTTTTTTTCCCTCAGGGAATGGGATTTGCTCTCTTCCTAGACTAGCAGCTTTCCCTGTCAGTGTTGGTGGGAGTGGTCTTGATGGCCCCTTGATTATTATTAGCTTGTTCATCTGAGTTGTTAGTTCCTTGATTGAGGTATTGTTTACTTCTTGATTGTTGATCCAGTATTAAATTTGGTGTTAAACTCTGCTTATCTGGGTGTTGATTGCTGGCAAGGAAGTGTTTTATCTTACTGTTTTTCTTTTGTTCCACAGTTCAAATCTGAGTTATCAATATTCTCTTCTTTCAAGACCTAGTATGGCACAGTATACATGTACCTTGCTCAATAGTAGTAACCGTGAGAGGGATGTTGGAGTCCTTGTGGACAGTCATTTAAATATGAGCAGCAGCTGCCCAAAAAAGGCCACCACAGTTCTAGGCTATATAAACAGAGGGATAGAATCAAGATCACATGAAGTCTTAATACCACTTTATAATGCCCTGGGAAGGCCACACATGGAATACTGTTTTGTTCGCCATGACCAAAAAAGAGTGCAGAGAAGAGCAACAATCAGGATTAGGGGACTGGAGGCTAAAACGTAGGGTGAAGAATAGATTTATTGTAAATATAAAATAAAAAAAACTTTGGGGGGGAAAAATGTTTAAGGGATTGGAGGCTAAAACATATAAAGAACAGTTGCAGAAATTGGGCATGGCTATTCTAACAGACAGAAGAGAAGGACTGGGGGGACATCATAGCAATGTTCCAATATCTCAGGAGCTGCCACAAAGAAGAGGGGGTAAATCTATTCTCCAAAGCACCTGAAGGTAGGACAAGAAGTAACAGATGGAAACTAATCAAGGAGAGAAACAACCTAGAACTAAGGAGAAATTTCCTGACAGTGAGAACAATTAATCAGTGGAACGGCTTGCCTTCAGAAGTTGTGGATGTTTCAACACTGGAAGTTTTTAAGAAGAGATTGGACAATCATTTGTCTGAAGTGGTGTAGGGTTTCCTGCCTAGGCAGGGGGTTGGACTAGAAGACCTCCAAGATCCCTTCCAACTTCTATTCTATTCTATTCTATTCTATTCTATTCTATTCTATTCTATTCTGTTCTGTTCTGTTCTGTTCTGTTCTGTTCTGTTCTGTTCTGTTCTGTGCTGTGCTGTGCTGTGCTGTGCTGTGCTGTGCTGTGCTGTGCTATTCTATTCTATTCTATTCTATTCTATTCTACTCTACTCTATTCTACTCTACTCTACTCTACTCTACTCTACTCTACTCTACTCTACTCTACTCTACTCTACTCTACTCTACTCTACTCTAGTTAGATTCCTCCACTGACTCTTGGGTGATATATGCAGAAGAATATCCTATTATTGAGAAGAAAGCAGGGTAAGTGCACCATTTCAGCTTTCCAAGAGTTATCAGAGACTTTCTTGCCAGTGGGGAAGGGTGGGTGGGTGGAAGATATTTTTGAGTAGTTTCCTATGAAAAACATGATTTCCTCTATTCCATATCTGATAGGCTGAAATCATTTAATCTGAGGTTATGAAATGGCTCAGCGAACATATTTTTCTCCAGTATACATGACATTAACAGGACATGTTTTACATTTCATAAAAATTCCTGGGCCTTTTGAAGCTCATTCATTGGCAGAGCAACTAGTTCTATGACAGAATAATTGCTTAGTGAACAGGATTTTGGCAGCCAAAGGGGTGTAATCCTTTTAGATAATTTCTGTGATTTACAATAACATCTCATCTGCCTCTATGTATAGAGATCTCCATCTTCCACTGGGGTCTGTGATAATTCTCTGCAGCCAACTCACCAAGGCCAACTCTGACATCAAAGAAAGGGTGAAACATTTGAATCTATTATTTGAAATAGATCATTTAAGATGTGCCAGTCAAAGAAAAAAAATGCAACTTTGAAGCTTCTGATTTTGAGTAGAACAAAAGACAGAATTCAAGCATTTCCTTTGTGGTCACCTGGAACATATTGCCTCTTTTAACAAATGCAGTAACATGAAGAGGTGTCAGGTAGATGGCAGACTAAAGAGTCAGCCAGGGTTGGTACTGGCGGTGGGATTCCAAATTTTTTCCTACAGGTTCTATGAGAGAGAGCTTTGTGCACACCAAACACATGCTACATGCACATTCTGACCAAGGCTTATGGAAACACACATACGTTAGTCCCAAAACCCTTTTTTCTTTATTTCAATGGCTGTGAATTTTAGTCATTCACATCCCGTAATGCGTCTGAAACAGTTTGTGAATAGTCCCACAGAAGTCTGCCAAAGTCCTTCAGGATAAGTCTGATAAGCACACACCTTTATCTTCCTTGAAATGCTGCCAATGACTAAATTTCCAATTGGTTATACAAATTCAACATGGAGCTTCAGGTTTCAAACCAGTACGAACAAAGTTGCTTCCTGCAAAGATGCCTGTCCTCTTGCTTCTCCTTTATGTCTTATGGGAGGGCCAATCACCTCCAAGACTTACTCCCAAGTCACCCCTTTTGTCTTAACTGTTCTTGCCTTCTGGAAGCTCTGTGCACACACGCCCTGGGAACAGGCTCCCCTTGTTCCTCTGCCTCGCTGCTGTCAGATTCTGAAGGCTCTGGAGGAACATAACTCCCAGATGGCCCTGTATCAGATGTCATCCTCCCCAGATTCCAGGGCTGGCCCATGTTCCTTCCAGCAGGCTGCCGATGGAACACAATACAAAGCAATGGAAAACCATCCCCTGTCAGCACTGGTGTTGTGGGCTGTTTTTTTAGCTCAGCTGAGGTGTGGCAATTCGCTGTGTCACATGAATCAGCTGAATACAGCACACATGTGCACAGCAATGAAAAACCACCCTCTATCGGTGCTGGTGAAGTGAACTGTTTTATTAGCTCAGCTGAGGTGCGGCAATCCACTCAGCCAAAAAATAAATCAGCTGAGTTAAAAAATAAGGGAATATAGGACAGGAAAGGGCAGAGATGGGTGGGTGGGGCCAGTCAGAGGTGGTATTTGCTGGTTCTATGAACCACTCAAAATTTCCGCAACCGGTATACCAGAACTGGTCCGAACCAGCTGAATACCACCCCTGGATGGTACAAAGACTTCTGAACTCTGGAATGGCCAGGTGAGGCTTTTCATAATTTTGAAAGTTGGCCACAAGTATTTAATAAAAAGAAGCTTGAGAAAGGAAGAGAGAAGGTGATTTGTTTTCTACTGAAAAATAGGGAAATCAGGCTTGAATGTCAGAGTTAATTTACCTGTGTTTCTTACAGATTACAGATGAGTCTGACTTCAAAATGTTTTAGCCTGCAATCTATCGCATGTCTTCAGAACAAAGACAACAGTAATTCCAGTAATTATGGAAGTTAAATTATTAATATGTTGTTGTTTTTTATTTCTGGAAGAAGGCTAGACACAGATCCAGTTAATATACAGGCAAATAACTAAATGGCAAGCCACAGAAATAGCCTAATAAATCTCAGAGACTATTACAATCAGAGTAGGTTTTTAGGTCTTTTGCCAAATGGAAATTGATACAATCTGCTTCCCACAACCAACCAAATCTATCCAAATGATCACATTAACTGATAAAACAACACAAGATTTAAAATGTACAGATAACGCAGGGAAGAAAGCAATTCTGCGCTTTAATTTTGTGTAAGCAAAGCTGAAAGTTGGGAAGAGGTTGTCATTCGAAACAGGAGAAAGAATACAGGTGGACCTCAAATTACGAACCCCAAATTTCTGTTGCTAAGTGAGACATTTGTTAAGTGAGCTTTGCCTCCATTTGATGACTTTCCTTGCCACAATTAGTAACATGATGGTTAAGTGAATACGGCTTCTCCACTGACTTTGCTTGACAGAAGGTGATCGTGTGACACACACACACACACACGGAACTCTGCAACCATCATAAATATGAGTTGGTTGCCAAGCATCTGAATTTTGATCAGGTGACCATGGGGATGCTGCAACAGTCGTAAGTGTTTTGGCAGACTTGGACAGTGAGGAGATTGGGAGGAACATGGATCAGTCCTGGAGTCTGGGGAAGGCTCTGACGAGGGCTCTGCATCAGAGGCAGAAATGGAACCAGGGCCATCTGACAGTTATTAGCTGCCTTCTGAGTCAGAGATCAGTGGGGAAGAAGAACAGCTGGAGCCTGTTCCCAGTGTGTGCTTGTACAGAAATGTCAGGAGAAGGGAACAGCTAAGAAACAAGGGTCGACTTGGGAATAAAGGCACAGGTAAGATGGTGAATGGCACCTCCCATAGGGAATAAAGAGGAGACAAAGGAGAGTGGTTTACATGAGACAATTATTTCAATTCATTCGGGTGAAGTTCTGTTCCTGACTTCTTGCCAAGTAATTGCTACTACAGCGTGGCAATTGGAAGCTATCGGCCTGGCAATTCTCCAAGCCTCATAAAGGTATGTAGCTGTGAAATCTCTTGACAGACTGTTTTCTGGGACTTTGCTGGAGAGGAATTCACTTTAACCTAAATAAAAGGGGTTTTTATTGGGACAAGGAGTCTGCTTCATGACCTTGGGAAGCCTAGGTCAGAACAGTTGTAACTTCAGTAACCCAAATGAATAGTTGTAAATCAAGGACTACCTCTATACAGAATTAAAAGTCCCTCTACAAATAAAATTCCCAGAGTTTTTACCTTTCCCCCTCTCCCTTTCCATCTGCCCAGGGCTGATTACTGGATAGCCACTGCCTTTATCATTTTCTCAACTAAACAGTTTGACAGGCACAATGTGACAGGCATCAATACTAATCTTCGCAGCCTGCTTGCAACGAAACTCTCAGACAAGACAAATTCTCCTGCCTGCCCGCAGGATACGCATCCATGTTTGCCATTAGAGAAACTGCTAACAATACTTATTAGTTGCTTCCTTCCATTACAAGGCCTCCATGCTATTTTCTGGGCTCCCGTTATTATATTCATTTCATTGAAGTGCTGGGAAGGCTGATGCCTCCTTTCGGAATCCTTTAGCAACCTACCTCAGCTCTCACACAGGGATTTGACATAACACAGTGACAACAAAGAGGGAAGAGGCATAGAATGGGAAGAACAAGGGACCAAAATGATCTCTTTTGGCTTTCTGGGCAGAGGGCAAATATCACCCTCGATAAGAGCAAACAAAGGGCACTAAGGGAGGAGCAGGGGGCTCCTGGCATAGCTCCATGAGAGGGCAAACTATCAATTTTTGATCCTGTTTTAAAGAAACATCGGCAGTACTGTGTATAACATGTCAGCTGTTTCAGATTCAGTTCAAACCATTATTTGGTTACACCTAATGGACAGAATCTTGCCAAACTAAAACTATAATTTTCTAACCTACTAGATGTATCCTGAGAGATTAGGGCAGGACAAGAAACAATGGATGGAAAATATGGAATGAAGGAGAAACTTCCTAACAGTGAGGACAATTAACCAGTGGAACAGCTTGCTACCAGAAGTTGTGGGTGCTCCATCAGTAGAGGCTTTTAAGATGAGACTAGACAGCCACTTATCTGGAATAGTATACAGTAGAACCTTGAGTCATGAATGCTTCTGACCATGACCAAATTGTATGCCAACCAAAAACTCTGCTAAAAGTTTCACTGTGGTGGTGAACAAACACAGCTGTGGCGATTTCCCCTTCTGCACCGGGTTTGAGTTTTTTTGTACATGCATGCACAGACATTCTTGCTTTCGGTCATGACCAAATCAGGTTATGACCAAAGTCCTGGAATGGATTACGGTCATGACTGGAGGTTCCACTATAGATTCTCCTGCCTGAGCAGGGAGCGGGCTGGACGAGAAGACCTCCAAGGTTACTTTCAGTTCCTATTCTATTCTGTTCTATTTTGTTCTATTCTGTTCTGTTCCGTTCCGTTCCATTCCATTCTATTCCATTCTTCCCCATCCAGCTCAGGACAGTGCAGTCTCTTAAACTAGGCCTCTCTTTGGGAAAGTTCCTTCCTCCCCACTCCTTCACATGCATACTCCATCACAGCAGCTGTCTGCAGAAAATACTGAGAGGGAGCATGGTGTACCAGTGAAGGTGTAGATTAGGAGCAGACTAGAAGTAGACTAGGAGCAGAAGACTTTCATTCTAGCTGACCATCACTGGAAGCAACTTGGGTGACTTTGAGCTGGTCTCATCCCAGCTGTCAGCCCTAGAAGGTAGACCAACTCAGAAACCAGTGCCATATAAGTCAAGACTATTTTTGCAGGATCCAATCTGGGTCGGACACCAGGACCAGAGGTTTAGATTTTGAAGCTTTGGGACTCGTGCTGGAGCCCATTCTCAGGGAATGTCTCTCTACCAGAATGTGTAGGAACCAACAGAATTTATGCACCACATAAATACGATGTATAAAAGGTAAAGATAAAGGTTCCCGTCACACATACATGCTAGTCATTTCTAGTTCTAAGAGGCAGTGCTCATCTCCATGACAAATCCAAAGACCCAGCACTGTCCGAAGACATCTCCATGATCATGTGGCTGGCATGACTAAATGCCAAAGGCGCATGGAGCACTGTTACCTTCCCACCAAAGGGGTCCCTATTTTTCTCCTTGCATTTTTATGGGCTTTCGAACTGTCAGGTTGGCAGAAGCTGGGACAAGTAATGGGAGCTCACTCCATTATGCGGCACTAGGAATTCAAACTGCCAAACTGCCGACCTTTCTGATTGACAAGCTCAGCGTCTTAGCCACTGAGCCACCACGTCCAATGTATAGAATAGCCCAAAGCATGTTTTCCAATAGAGAGAAGTTCCCTGAGGATAGGCCCCAGCATGAGTCCCAAAGCTCGGAAGGCTAAACTTCTGATCCCTGGGACTGACCCAGATTGCATTTTGCAATATTATCCTGGCACACGTATATTTGCCTTCATTCGTAAGACTATTTTTATTGTAAGAGCTATAGGAAGAGATCTTACTGTATGGGTCTGAATGCACTTCTCCTTCTCTCACTTTATCTTCATGTGCATTGGAGTTAGGGGTGGTTATACGAGACTTTTTTTTCAAATTAGTTTCTTGGAAACAGGCTTAATCCTCTCTTATCTGACCATAGCCTTGGTAACAATTCTTCCTCCCCGTCTTTCAATACTGTTCTCTCTTCCTTCTATGCAGGAGTTGGATTCTACCGGTTTGGACAGGTTTGGGTGAACCGGATGTTAAATTTACATCCGGTTCACCAAACCAGTAGTCGAACCAACCAGCTGGCCCCACCCACCCCTCCCCTCCCAGAAGTCTCCACATGGCCCATTTTGGATGCAGGTAAGGGGTGAAAAATGGGCCTTCCGGAAGTCTGGAAACAGACTTGTTTCCGGCTTCCGGAGAGCCTCCAGACCTCGGGGAAGGCTGTTTTTGCTCTCCCAGAGGCTTGAGGGAAGCCTCTGGACCTTAGGGAAGGTGAAAAATGGATCTCCTGGAAATTCTGGTAAGCCACACCCACTGTGGCCACCCACTCCCACCCAGCAACCAGGCAGCGAACTGTTGCTGGAATTTTTGAATCCCATGCCTGCCTCTATACCACTTTACCTCACGGAGTTGTTGCTGTTGGGTTAAAATAGGAGGATTAGCTGCATACACATTATATGGGGGAATCCGAACTAGTGAAATAAGCTATAGACCTCTTGATCCTATTCAAGCAAGGTTCTATAATATCTTTTTCCAAATGCAAATTTGATGCTATCCTTCTTCTGTGGTCTGAATTCAAAGAGCTGGTCATATTGTCAATTTTGAAAGGACACGGCTGCTGGTGCTAATTTCTAACAATAATTAAACTGTTTAATCTGTACATTCAAAAGTGATTGGATAGGTTTTTCCTGCTTCGGGGCTGTTATATCTCAGTCAGTTATTTAAGCATGAAGAAATAAAGACTTCAGAAGTCAGTTGTTTATTAGAGATACTTCTAATTAAAATGTTCTGCTTCTTAAATTCCTTGTACTGTGCACTTTTCCACCAATCAGAGTTACATTTTGAAAATACACATCCATCGAGAAAGTTTCATGGGGCAAGCCACCCTAGAAATTGGGAACTAAAAACAATGCCATAAATTATGATATGTAATATACACTGCAATCCTCTAGCAGTGTAAAGTAAAATAAAAAAAGGAACATCCTGTTTAAATATGGAACAATATGTTGTCATCAAATACGTCACATGGCAAATTTACAATTTTTTTTTTAAAGAAGGCACAAATCTATGAAAAGGAAGAATGACTGGGCCAAAAGTTGGAATTGTCCAATGTGATAATACATGTAAAAATACCTCAGGTCACCATGGCTAGAATTTTGAAACACCGGTGCAATGCACTTTGTTACTTTCGCTCTTTGGATTAAAGGTAAATGATAAAGGATTTTAAAGTTCTAGTGGACAATGGCTTAAATATGAGCCAGCAGTGTGCTGCAGCTGCCAAAGAAGTCAATGCAGTCCTAGGCTGGACCAACAAATGGATAGTATCAAGATCACCGGAAGTATTAGTACTATTTTATACTGCCTCAATAAGATCATATTTGGAATATTACATCTAATACTGATCACCACAGAATACAGAAAAGTATACACAAACACTATA
Source organism: Emydocephalus ijimae (assembly GCA_004319985.1). Lineage (NCBI taxonomy): Eukaryota > Metazoa > Chordata > Lepidosauria > Squamata > Elapidae > Emydocephalus > Emydocephalus ijimae. The sequence continues at coordinate 12,146 of BHEV01067099.1, read as the reverse complement.
AAAAGATGTTGAGACTCTAGAAAGAGTACAGAGAAAAGCAACCAAGAGGATTAGGGGACTGGAGGCTAAAACATACAATGAATGGTTGCAGGAACTAGGCCTGGCTAGTCTAGTGAAGAGAAAGACCAGGGGAGACATGATAGCAATATTCCAATATTTGAGGGGCTGCCACAGAGAGAAGGGGGTCAAGCTATTTTCCAAGGCATCCAAAGGCTAGAGACGGAATAATGGATGGAAACTGAACAAGGAGAGATTCAACCTGGAAATAAGGAGGAATTTTCTGACAGTGAAAACAATCAACCAATGGAGCAAAAGTTGCCTTCAGAAGTTGTGGGAGCTTCATCCTTGGAGGCTTTCAAGAAGAGACTGGACTTCCATCTGTCAGAAATGGTGTAGGGTCTCCTGCTTGGGTGGGGGGTTAAACTAGATGATCTGCAAAGTCCCTTCCAGCTCTATTAATCTGTATCCATTTGCTTCCAGCTGGTGACTCTGGCCCATTTCTTCTAACCGAAGCTGCAGATTTGCAAAATCTGTGGGCTTCCTCTCCAAGGCTAAAATGAAAAGGAGTTTCTTTTTGCAGTGACTTTGAAAAGAATGGCACGGTGATTAACAGCAATATTTTTTTTTAATGAAATGCAACTCTTCATCCTTTGCCATCTTCTGACCATCCTGGCTGGTAGGCAGCTCTCTGACAAGTAGAATAATAATGGTCATACATCACTGCCCTGAAAGTCCAATCATTTAAATCTTCACTCGCTCTAGCCTCTGAGACTCAATTACTTTATTGACACGCAATCTTCATAAGGGGAGAAATATTGTGCATGTAAGGTCACTTGGTTATGAAGACATATTATCATATTATCTGCATGAGGGTTGCAGGGCTAAGACCTGACAGAGCTAATTATAATGGTACATGATAGAGTGCTCAGTGCGTATTATTTGCTTGACTGCAGCTAAAGGTGAAGTAAGACCCAGCATTGCTCTGGCTCATGCAGAAGGAACAAGCTTCCACCTCAGAGGCTGTAACTTTTCACCGGCTAACATTTTGGAAAATGGCATTTTCTGATTCTTTGCTGCCTTATTAAAATCTATATATATATAAAAGCAAAATACCAGTCACACATCATCACAAAATCTCCAGAATCGTAAAGCCTACAAACTTGAAAATTGACATTATGTGTTGTGGTTCACTGGCAGCCGGTGCAGCCAGCAGCAGAGTTGGACAGTGAGGAAGAAAGGGGATCAGTCAGGGAGTTGGAGAGGACTGGAGGAGGGTCCTGCATCTGATGCAGGGATGGGACCAGGACCATCTGGGAGTGGGGTGCTGCCTTTGGAGCCTTTGGAGTCTGGCAGCAGCGAGGCAGAGGACCCAGGGGAGCCTGTTCCCAATGCACATGTGCACAGAGCTGCTAGAAGGCAAGAGCAGCTGAGATAAAAGGGGCAACTCAGGAGTAAGGTTTGGAGGTGATTGCCCCTCCCATAAAAGATAAAAGTCAGACCTCAATGACGAACGCTTTGCAGGAAGCAAAGCAATTAAATTAGATTCTGAGTCCTTCTTGTAGCTCTGCATACTCTGGTTGGTTTTTTCTGATACTTTGGGTGGGTTCTATTATAATTACTTTGAAGACCTCTGTTTTTAGCAGCATTCCCCAGCACTGACAAGTGTGGGCTTATCTTGGGGAACTCTGTATAATGAGTTCTGGCTGGAAATGAAAGTAGTTCCCAGTGTTGCATTAAAATAGGTTTTGCTTTTCAAACCAGTTTGTGTTTCAGTATGTTTGACAAAGCCTGGGTCAGAACAATATGTTCCTCTTGGCTTCTAGGTGCTCGCTAAGAAAAGATTTTTCGAAATGACCATCAGATCATTACTATTTCTTAATACAGCAATTAACACACTCTGATGCTAAGGAGTTCTACCCCACTCCCCACCTGAAAATAACTCTGTTCTAACTTCCAGTTGCCTCACATTCTGTTACCTCAGTTCAAACAGCAGACTTTCCACTCCTTCACCTTTACAACAATTTTTTTTTCTGCATCTAGCTGTTCCCTCAATGGTGGACTGTTCCAGACTGAAAATCACTATACTAGACATGATGCTAGCATGTGAATATACACGTGTGCACATATTCTGGAGGCAAATTGTTCCACTGATCAATTAATCACTGGAACAAATTGCTTCCCGAAGTCCAACACTGGAAGTTTTTTAAAAGATGTTGGATAACCATTTGTCTATAGTGGTGTAGGGTTTCCTGCCTAGGCAGGGGGTTGGACTAGAAGACCTCCAAGGTCCCTTCCAACTCTGTTATTCTATTCTATTCTATATATTCATCAACATACAGAGAGAACGTTTCTCTCATTTGGTTTGAAGCAAAGTCTTGTGATCCACAAATGCCTCCCACAATGTTTAACTTGAAATCACGGCTTTCTTCCGATTCAAGCATCTAAAACATTCCTTCTTTTTCCATTTCCCCAGTGCCTATATTTCAAGTTTTCTATTGTACTGATGTTCCTCATTAGGACTGACAGCCCAACTGTGTCTGTTTGAACTATTGGCATAACATGGAACAGATTATTCTTTGATGCTCTCATTTCCATTTTCCCGCCAGCAATCCCAGCAAACATTGAGGATGGAAGAAGCAATGTGAAGAATTAGTTTTTACTTGCAGTGTTACTGTCTCCATCTCACAATGGCATGAACTGAATGTGCCAATTAACCAACTTGCAACGTGTTAATTTATTTCCCTATGTTTGGATTTCTCTTTTAAAAAAAAGAAAGAATATTGAATGGATGATTTTTTTTTTCATTCTGTTCCAGTTGACTAGCTTTTACTCGCCTGAAGGAACAATGCTATTAGGCCAGACTGTATTTATATTTTAAAATCTTATTGAAAACTCAAAGACATCTTGCCTTAACCGCTGCTATTTACCAGTTGTAATAATGTTCTAAGTTCCTCCATATCTAAAATTATAAAACAGAAGACATCTAAACTCTCTAGGACTAAATAGATATGATTAAGACAGATTTGGATGAATTTATCCATCAGTGGTACTCAGGATTGCTTTAATTTTGATGTCCATCTGCTTTAAATGATAAACACCACATCAATTCCTTCAGAAATATGTATGAAATAAATGTAGTTTTGCTGAAGAAGAATAAAACCAATAAATGGAATTATTATTTCGTTTATCATCTGGCCAAGATTAAATATTTCTTCACAACTTATTTAAAGATTTACTAGAAGAATAACAGATTTTCTGTAGACATAATTTTGATTCACAGAAGAGATTATTTGTAGCTCAGGGTTCAACCATAGGATAGATACTGTGTTTCCCCCAAAATAAGACCTTGTCTTATATTTTTTGCCACCAAAAAAAAAAGGCACCAGGTCTTATTTTGAGGGGAAATCATCCACTGACTAACCTCACTTGCACATGTCACCCCTGGCCTCCTTTTAGCTATCAGACGCCTTTAGGAACTTCCTCTTCTGCAGCTGGCAAGGCTTTCCTGAAGGCCTCTGCAGCCGATGAGAGCTCTGGATTGATCCAGAGCTTTGTTATTAGCTACAGAGGCCTTCAGGAAAGCCTTGCTAGGCTTGCTGGCTGCAGAAGAAATGGGCCGGTAAGGCAAGTGTCCGGATGAGCGAGGTCTAGTTACAACCATCCAAAAGTAACCAGTAGGGCAGCTCCATCCCCCACATCCCTATCCGAGCTTAATTTTTACCCGTGCACTCTGGAGTGGGTGGGATCTTAATTAGGGCTTATTCTAGGGATAGGGCTTATATTTGGTGTAAAAATCAAGTGTAAAAATCAAGCTAGGACTTACTTTTGGGTTAGGTCATATTTTTGGGGAAACAGGATAATAGGAAAAGTGAGAAGGATAATAGTAATACAGCCCTACTAAGTAGTCTGTCGGTGTTGTGGGAGTTAGTTGTTTAGCAGTGATGGCATGGGGGAAAGAACTATCCTTGTGTCTAGTTGTTTTGGGGTGGAACACCTTATATTTTTGTCAATCACATTTTATTTTGTGTCTTCTTTGGCATCGTTTCTTTAATAGTTCTATTTGAATATTTCTTTAATATAAGAGTAACTCTTGTTTTGTGATGAGTTGTTGTGTGGTAAGTTGGCCATGACAAGTTGTCGTAGACCCCCTGTGGAATGACTCTGAGGGGGTCAGAAGGATTTGTGTTGCTATTCTTCTCCCACCATTCAAAACACTTTTTCACATCTTGAATAAAGGCTAAAGATACCATAGATGGGTTTTTCTTTTGGCAAATTTTAAATATTTTCTTAATTACGAGGAAGAGTTGGTTGTAATCTCTGTTTAATTTGTGACATTTCAAAAGATGTGTGAAATCCCCTTGCCAATCCCTTGCCTAAAAAGGTTTGCTTTTTTAAAAAAAAATCATCTTCACTTAAGTCAATCTCACACTCTTATGCAACAAAGAGGTTGCTGGGGATTTTAATATTTTTTCTTTTGCTTTTGTGTGTTTGTGTGTGTGTGTGTGTGTGTAATCTACTAATCTGAATAGTTAAAGCACGCAGTAAAACCAGCCAGTCAGTTATTAAAACAACAGAACTTCTCAAAGCCATAAATCTCCATCTAATAAAAAAGGCTGTTTATTTAAACTTTGTTTTGTGTGGATGGCCTTTTGGACAGAAACTTCACAGCACAGACTTCAGCAAGAAAAAAAAATAGGATGAACAAAACCAATGAATGAAAAATAGAGCAGAGAACCAGCGACATATGTAGCTTTTAAAATGACTACATGGAATGTTGTTGATGGGAACCCAAAGGAAGGGGTCACCCCCTCAGGCCTCAAAGTCGTTTTATTAAGGAAATATGAAGACTAAAGAGGAAACAAATGTTAATGTCATGTCCTAACCATGAAACATTTTTTCCCTTCTAAATCTGTGTTGTCAATAAAATTGAAGCTAATAAGAGCAGACACGCAACTGTAGGTCTGGTTTGAAATATGGAATGTAGAACATTTGGAATTAAGGAGAAACTTCCTAACAGTGAGAACAATCAACCAGTGGAAGGACTTTCCTTCAGAAGTTGTGAATGCTCCAACACTGGAGTTTTTTAAGGAGAGACTGGACAGCCACCTGTCTGAAATGGTGTAAGGTCTCCTGCTTGAGCAGAGGGTTGGAATAGAAGACCTCCAAGGTCCCTTCCAGCTCAATTCAGATTGATTGATAAATAAGTCGGGGACAGAAGGCCTCACAAATAAGTTCTAAGGCTTTGTCATGAGGCCTGTCAGAGTCTGAATCTGAGGAGGAAGATGAACAGCTGACAAGGAGTGGGAGTGGTCTCTGTTGGCTGTGGAAGAAATTGGGGAAGGGCGGCTGGGCAGAGCATTGAAGAGGTAGAACAAGGGAGAGGGAATTCAGAGGAAGATGCAGGCCCAGCCCCTCTTCATCCTAGGGCACCCAGGGAGGAATGGAGAAGAGAACAACATGGGTTGCATGGCTTATGAGGGAGGAAAGGGCCTTGATTCCCTTCATGCTGAGTGTGGCAGCTGCTGGGAGCAAATGTGAGTTTATCTTGTGTTGACTTTGCTTATCTGTGTTTTCGGAGTCCTCCCAACTGTGCTGAGTTATTGTCATGCCTTCATGTCTGAAATTCTTGCTCCTGCCCTGCCAAACTAATTACCTCATTTTGCCTTGATTGGACTTATAGTTACAGTTTTTGTTGACCATGTTTTGGACTTGATTCTCTGCAGCCAAAGGCTCTTCCTGGGAGAGTTTTTTTTTCTCCAGCCAGAAGGTAAGCAGGACATTGGGGGCAAAGTTGGAGCTAATAAAGGGACTCCTGTTGATTAATATTGTATTCTACAGAAGTTCTATTTGTTGGTCCGCATTTTGAGTAGGAGTTTTGTTTGTTCTGATTGGCTGAGCAGCCTGACAGTGAACTATAAAAGGGAGCTGTTGGACAGCATCAGCTGTTGCCTGTAAGCTGGCTGATTCAGCAACATATTGGCAGACTAGGGTAACCTGTTTCTTTGTTACAATAAACATTGTTTCATTCTTCAATGCCTGCCTCAGCTCATTCTTAGAAAGAATATAATAATTAACTGTGTTGCCTTTGTGCCACGCCCTGGGTCATCACAGGCTGATGTGATGTGGCAACTGTTAGATCTGAGGCAGATCTGTTCGACAGAGACGCAAGACCATTTATGTGAGTTCAGCTCTTTATTAGGTATAGGTAAAGGTCTGAGAATGCAAGTCGCAGCAGCCCTTCATATAGGGCTGGCTCGCGGCTCGGCAGCCAATGGCAGCACTTTGAATCTACTGCGATAGGCACAGCCAATCGCGGTAGATTCCCAGTGCTCCAATCACAGCCGACCTGTTGACCAATCAGGTCTCTGCTGGTCCGGACCAATCGGGTGTGAGGGTTTCGGAGTATGCTAATATTGTACACCCCTCCCCTCTTGGTTTCGTTCTGCGGTGCATCGTGATGTAGTCACATAGGTAGGCGGGGCTTTTTCCCTGCCTCCTTGACCTGCGCGGTTCAGTTCTGGTGTGGTCGTTGACTGGTTCGGATGCCTCCTCTGTCGCTCCGGTTCCTTGGGATGGAACCGCCTGGAACGTTGAGCTGGGGCTTTCTTGGTAGCTCTCTCCCAGTTCTCCTGGGCTGGTTGAGCTGTCGCTTCTGCTCCCACTTGGTTTTTCCTGGCCGGGTGAGCTGGTTTGGCTGCTCCTTCCAGGTGAAGGCCCCGGGGTTTCGTGCTCCATTGGTCCTGTGTCTACAGGTGAGTAGCATCGGTTTATTGGTTTATCTATTCTAGGTGGGGGGTGTTCTGCTTGCGTTAGTTGGTTTTCTTCGGTTCCTTCTCTATCGCTTACCGATTCCCCCCCCTTCTAGTTTCTTCTTCGGGTGTTTGGTTGGTTGTGGCAGCTATTCTTGACCTAAGTTGGTTTATGTGCCGTTTCCAGTTTTTCCCGTTGCTAGTTTCCAATCGGTATGATAGGGGCCCGGTTATCTGGGTGATTGTTGCTGGCACCCAGAGTGGTTCTCCTGTGAGATTTTTGGCATATACTGGGTCCCCTATGTTGAATGTTCTGTATTTGCTGGAGGAACCTGGGGGTTTGTCTGGGTTATATGTTGGGTGCATTCTGTCTCGTGTAGAGTGTAGTTTCTGGCCCATCATTAGTTCCACCAGGCTTTTGTTTGTGGTTGCGCTTGGGTGTAATGTGTTGAATGAGGAGCATTTTATTGATTTTGTCCTGTATATTGGCTGTTTCTATTTTCTGGATAGCTTTCTTGGTGTATTGGACCATGCGTTCTGCCCGTCCGTTTGCTGCCGGGTTTGCCGGTGTGGTTAATGCATGGCGTATCCCTTGGCCTGCCAGAAATTGTTCAAATGCTTGTGCGGTGAACTGGGGCCTGTTGTCTGACACTATTACATCTGGCAGGCCGTGCGTAGTGAAAAGTTTGCTCAGTTTCCTTATCACCACCTCCATCGTGGTTGACTTCATAGTGCTTACCTCCAGCGGAGTAAGTATCTACTGTGATAAGGTACATATGACAATCTGGTGTGTTTCCTCTCTCTGTCTCGTCTCCTGGAGTCACCTGTTCCGACCTTCCCGGCTCCAGCAGTTCTCCGTCTGGCGATCTCGGGTCCTGGTGGGGGTGCTGTCTCTCTGTCGGGGGCTGGCATCTCGTCACCGCGGGTTGTAGTGCTTCTTATTCCGGCACACTTTGGCGATGTGCCCCCGTTTCTCGCAATGCCTGCAAATGGCTTCGAGAAAATGACAGTCCGCTCGGGGGTGATCACCGCCACAGCCGGCACACTGGAACCTCAACTTATGACCTCGTGGTTCCTGCCACTCCCGTGCTGATTGGAGGCGGTGGATCTCCTTCTCCTCGTCTTCGGTTTCTGAGAAGGACTCGATGTCGCCATGGTGTGTGGTTGTTGGGTCTGTCGCTGGCCTCCTCTTGGGGGTCGACGTTGCCTCTCTTGTCGCCACTCGTGGCATGATGCTTGATTGTCGCATCCGAGCCACTGATTTCTTGGCCGCTTCTGCTGCAGCGGCTTCGGTGAGGGCATCGGTGAGGGAGATGTCTCCTTTTCCCATGATGCGGCTCTGGAGGACGGGGTCTCGGAGTCCCAGGATGACGCGGTCTTGCAGGGCCTCGTCCAGGTCAGTGAACTCGCACAGACCCCCCAGGTCCCGTAGTGTCGCTATGAAGTTGGCCAGCCCTTCGCCCTCACGTTGATCCCACCTGTAGAAGTCGTGCCGCCGGATGAGGATGGGCACGACGGGGGTGTAGTGGCTCCGCATCAGGGGCTCGAGATCGTCCCACTCCATCGCCTTGACGTCCATCGGTTTGGCCATGGCTTTGGCCATTTTGAAGACTGCGGGCCCACAGTGCGTGAGGAACACAGTTCGTTTCTTGTGACCATTGGCGTCCTTGAGGTTGCTACTCTCGAGGAACATTTGGAACCTATCGGTATAGGATTCCCAGTCCTCAGTAGCAGGGTTGAAGGGAGCGGGTGGTGACTTGATTTCGGCCATGCTGCTGGTTGCTGCGTGCCGCCTCACCACGTGCTGGATGGTCTCTTTGTCTCATGATCCCATCCTTGTCACCAGTGTTAGATCTGAGGCGGATCTGTTCGACAGAGACGCGAGACCATTTATGTGAGTTCAGCTCTTTATTAGGTATAGGTAAAGGTCTGAGAATGCGAGTCGTGGCAGCCCTTCATACAGGTCTGGCTCGCAGCTCGGCAGCCAATGGCAGCACTTTGAATCTCCCGCGATCGGCACAGCCAATCGCGGTAGATTCCCAGTGCTCCAATCACGGCTGACCTGTTGACCAATCAAGTCTCCGCTGCTCCGGACCAATCAGGTGCGAGGGTTTTGGAGTATGCTAATATTGTACAGCAACCATGTGGCAATCATGCTACCACCAGTAGTAAAGACAGAAGGTTTTCCAGAAAATGCTCCACAAGAAAAATGTAAATGAGCAGCAAAGGTTTCTGGCAAACAAGGTTCAGCAAAATTATGCTATGAATGACTTGGACCTGCATATACAAAAGAGAGCAAAGGAAGATATTAAATCCAGCATCAAATTGCTACTTCAAACTAACATTGGAAAAAGCTATATCTTCCTTTTATAAACACAGCATCTTTTCATTTGGATGTGAAACAAACCTGCCTATACATGATGGTCCTAGACTTATAACTGGAATTCAGCCTACAATTTTCATCACAATGGTCATTAAGTTGGTATTTGCATGACCATGCCTGATTTCACAACTTTTTTTGCGGTAGTGGACTAAGCAAATGTGAATGCCATGGTCCTCCAGCAAAAATATCATAAATCATGTGACTGCAAATTTACATTAAATTATAATTTAAAAGATAATTTTTATAAGATAATGTATCACTGGTATTTAACACCAGATAAGCTATCTAAGATGCATAAAGATATGTCAAATGAATGTTGGAAGTGCAAGAATAAAGAGGGGACTTTTTACCATCTAATGGACATGTGATAAAGAAAAAAAATTGGAGTGTGATTCACACTCTAATACAGAAAATTCTGAACATGGAGACAGAAATGAAATCAGAATTTCTCCTTTTGGGATTAATGGAAAAAGAACTTGAGAGAAAAATTTGAACTTTGCTACTATACATGTTGACAGCAGCAAGAGTATTGTATGTGCAAAAATGGAGATACACTTTGATACCTACAATGGCAGAATGAATGCAGAAGTTGATGGATTTGACTGAAAGGGCAAAACTGACTGCTCTTATTAAAGCAAAAAAACATAAGTACTTTTGTTTCCACATGGAAGCTGCTTCTGAATTTCATGCTTGATGTGGAAAAGAATGTATCTTTGACTTTGTCAGGATAGTGATTTAAGAGCTGACCAGCTGATGCAATGTGTCATGATGGGAAAGAGTCAGTCTGCTTTTTGGCTGTCATCCCTTTAAGAGCCTGTATAATAAGAAGTCCTGTTAGGATATCTCTCTCACTCGTTGTGTGTTCTTCCCTGCTGTAATTGCTGTTTGTTTGACCACTGCCTATATATGCCATCCCTCACAACCCAAACTTGAAAGAGTTGCTTCATTTTGCCTTATGGTAGAGTTGATCTACAGTTTTTCAACATGAAACAGAATGATATTCTGCATGTACATATACAACTTTCAATCAAGTGTCTTCATCTGCAAGAATAACATCACAGCAGCATGTCTGAGCCATTCACGGCTGAGTTGAGATGTTTCGAGAAACTTAGACTTTTATCCTGAACATTCATTTCACCCTTAACACAGATATCATGTTGTATTGTGTTTGACATCTTCTTTCATTAGCTAAATAAATAAAAGGCTAAGCTATAGAACGTATTAAGCTCGACTGGTTTCCAGGATATCCACATTAATATTCATTCTGAGGGCTTAATTTCCAAGGAAGCTATCATATTTAAAACATTTTTTCTTCCCTTTGCCAATTTTGTAGCTTTCATTTTGTGTCTTTTAAGTGTGGTTTTGTTTAAGTTGCAGACATCATGGCCTTTTGCCACACCTCTGCTTTGGCACACTTGTGCAACTCTGTGATTTTAATAGGGCTTTAAAACTTTTTCTAAGTTGATATCTGACATGACTTCAAAATGCCATTTTTAACATGTGTAAATACAGTATGTTAAATATAATTTAACATAAATTTGAAAGATAAAGTACTGCTTGTGGAAATTCAAGAACTGTTCCTAAGATTTGGTCCCTTTCCAATTTGATGCCTTTGTTGTATCATTTTACATATTTCATTTATGCTTGGTTTGATCTTTGGAACATCAGTAAAGTAGTTTTTAGCCAATCCTTTTAAGATTTTAATGATATAATAATAAAAAATACAGTTACAGAGAAGAAATCTTTTTAGAATGTTACCATTGTTGGATTCAAGGTCTTCCCAGATGAAATTTTTCATAAATTGAAATGAAAAAGTGAGGTTGTATTCCTTCTGCAATGGATCCCTAAATATATTAATTCTGTTCCTGTTGTATCCGTTGCGGGAAAGGAGACTCGGAGCCAGTGTCTCAGTTTCAGCTCTTTATTAGGTCCCGAGATCGGCTCGGAATTCAAAGGGAAAAACAGCAGCTTTTATTCTCTGGCCGCGGCCGCCGCGGCCAACTGCACCACTTTGAATCTCCCGCGATTAGTTTCCACCAATCACGGGGGATTCGTTACGGGCCAATCAGTGCAGCTCACTCAGCCAATGAGATCGCCGTGCGCTTTGGCCAATCATAGCGCGGCGCTTGCAAGTATGCTAATGACTGTACAGAACACCCCTCCCCTCTTGGTACGGTCCTACGTAATGTAGTCCCGTAAGTAGGTGGGGCTTCGTACTTGCCTACTTGACCTGCGCAGGTTAGTTGTTGCTTGGCTCCCGGCCGGTTCGGTCGGGTTCTGTGTTGCTCTATGCCTCGCTGATGGAAGCGCCTGGAAGGCCTCGCAGGGCCTTTCGTCGCAGCTCCCTCCCGGTCTACCTGGGCTGGTTGAGCTGCGGTTGTTGCCACTCCCGCCTGGTCTTTCTGGGCTGGTCGAGCTGGCCTGGCTGCTTCTCCCTGGTGAGGCTTCGAGCTGGCTGCTTGCTGGTGAGTATAGCTGGTTTCTTTCTGTTGGTTTTTGGTTCCCGGGGTATTCCCTCCCCTCTTGGTTTGTGTTATGGGGGCTGTCTGTGTCTGTTTGCATGTCAGTTGTGTTTCCCGTGGTTGTTCTCGATTTTATTTGATCGATGTGGTGTTTCCATGCTCGTCCATCGGTTGTTTGCAGCTGGTACAAGTGGGGACCTGTCAGCTGGGTTATAGTTGCCGGTACCCAAAGTGGATCTCCGGTAAGGTTCTTTGCATAGACTGCATCATCTGGAGAAAATGTTCGGTTTTTGCTTGAGGAGTTTGGGGTTTTTTCTGGGTTGTATGTGGGGCGCAGTCTGTTGAGTGGGGACCTTAATTTCCTCCCCATTAACNGTATAAAGAGCATTTTGTTTATTTTTTCTTGGATTTCCCTGTGTTCAATTTTTTGGATGGTTTTTTTTGTGAATTGAACCATCCATTCTGCCCTCCCGTGTTGTAACTATGAAGCATTCAAATGTAACAACTGTATGCCTTTCATATGCTGAAGAAACTGTATGCCTTTCACATGCT
>BHEV01067097.1:0-11110 GCA_004319985.1 Emydocephalus ijimae | reverse complement strand
ACAGCCAATCAGAAGTGCAGGGCCAGAACCCTGCACTTACCTCAAGCTCAGACTTTTATTAAATTACTGTATACACAACAGATAACTGAAGAAGTTTACACCTGAGCAATGATATTGCTCTCCTGTTTCAACAGGGGATTGGATTATGGTCCCTGCCAACTCTACTATTTTATGTTTTATGAGTAAAAGTGAAATAACAATCTGATTAAATATGCATTTGAGCCATTTGTTGCATTTCTTGTGAAATAGTTTGACTCCATGTTTTGTTTAGCAAAGATGGCACTTCTCTCCAGTTTCAATTTTCTTACAGAATCCTTACATTTCATTACCCAATAAAGAATCCTCTTTAGAAGAAATATTTCCCCCCAATTTTTCTCTTTCTGGTTGATATTGCCAATTGATTATATAAATATGGAATGCATCACATACATTAGTAGAGGGTGACATTTGACTGGAGATGTTGCAGACTCTAAAAATAACATGAAGTCATTAGCTGTATAACTAAATAGCAAGTTCAGGCATCTCCAAGAAAGAGCTTCATGCATTCATTCCAGAGAGGCTTTTTCAAATTAGTGCTCCTCAAACAAAAGTGAAATAATAGTTAACAGTTTAATATGCAAGTTAATTAAATTGTAACCAGATGTAACCAAGCAGCTGGAAAAAGACTTCCAGTAGCTATTTTAGTATAGCAAACAGGAAATTATTAACCCAGATTGTTTTAATGGTAAACAATAGATAATGCTTGATATTAGTATCATCCTCTAATACTAAGAACAATTGTAGACAATTTCTCTAACACATTAATATATAGGTGTCTTGCTCTGAAACCGCAGAATCTGATATTGGTATATCAAATAATGGAATTTTGATAGAATTTCTTAATTCTACCTGTCTTAATTTTGCAAATCCTTCCAAAGAGACAAGGAGTGATAAAGCAATTTCATTTTACCAAAAAAAAAAAATATATCAGAGTCCTTGCAATTACTGACTCAGGTCAAGGCATGTTCTTGCCTCTGTGAGGCAGCCAATGCATTTTGTTCATCAGCGAAAAAGAAATACACCAACCAAGTGGATGGGAGCCTTAAGATAATATAACTTGGAAAAGAGCTCTTTGGAAGTGGAACATAACATCTGGACTATGCTTTGGTCATGAGTGGTGGATCAATGGAAGGTGATATTTGTTTGTATCCTCCAAAAATATTTACTGGTCCATTGTGATGATGGGACAAAATATGGTGCCCAGATTTTTATATGCTTATATTAAATGCTTGCAGGCAGTTTTATCTTGTATGCTTCAACTCCTTACAAGGAAAAAGAAGGAGGAAGAAGCCTATATCTTGTTTTTGCTACTTGTGGGACTCAATTCACAAGCACGAGAAAAATCATTCCTCATTTTCTCCCAAAGCAAGATTCAAACTGAGTTACCTAATGACCTATCACATTTCTTAACATTTTGTCACTCCTGACTAGAGATGGATAAATCTGTCATGTTAGTTCAATTTTTTCATTTTCAGTCTTAATCAACTTCCATCCCATTTCCTCATTGGCCCTTGATTTTTTGAGAAAAGAAGTTTGGATATAAAGTTTGTTATTATTTTTGCATTAATTTCTTCAACTATGCAGTTTCCTAGATGCTTTTCCTAATAAAAATATTTTTGTAATATTTTCAGCCATAGATTTTCCCTAACATTCATATTTCTATATTGAAAATGCACACATATTGAGTGATGTTTCTGTTTTGATTCACAAATTGGTTCAGAGAGTGCAAATTAAGGTAAGGTCACATTAAAATGTAAACTGAATGAATTACTCCCCAGTTCCTGGTCTTGTACTTTTTACATTAAAAAAAAAACAAAAACCAATCCTTCCCTGACTTTCACTGCATGGAAAATCACAATGAATTAGCATTTTTATCAGAGTGCTGATCCCTTGGGGATTTCTTTCAAGTTCTATGATAGAAACTAATAATTCACAGGTCTGATGTTTTCTCACTTCTGTGTGGCTTTGCCAAGGGAGCGTCACAGGAGAGGTTTCAACAGACTGAAGACTTGGCACAGTGAAGGTTCCTCTTGAACCTCCTTAGAATTCATGACTTTTGTGTGTTAATTCAACATGGTGGCCAATCCTTATTACTGCCATAATGATAACAGAAAAGCTACCTTCCCTCAATTCACAAGAGACCAATAATTCATCTGGAAGCAGGTGCTCAAAGATCATTACAGACTAGCAATGTTTATTAATGAGGCACTAAAAATGCTTATGTTTTGTAAAACAAATAAAGGCATATGGTGCTCTGCCAAGATTGCTTATGAAGTCCTCTTTGAAGATCTGGCTACTGATAAGACTTGGGAGTGAAGAATCTCAAAGGACAATTGCCCTTGGATGGCTGGGCCTTTCCAGGATTCTAGTAACAAGCACAAAAAGGAAATATATGAATTGCAAAAGCTTTACTTTGTGTCCTTTTTTCGTGATAAATATATTTGATGGTTGCTCCTAAGTAATAAACTGACAATAATCCAATGGTCTCCCATCAACTTTATTTTATGACTGTGTTGGCTGACGGGTAAGAAGAAATGTGCTGACTTTCCATCGAGAGGAGTATCTTTCTGAACACCAGAAAATTATGCTACTAATAGTTGAGGTATATATTATGGCTTTTGCTCTTTTCCCTCCCCCCCCCACACCATCAGTGTATCAAAACTCGTCATTTTCTTTTTATAGGCCATCTGTTGTGATTGTTTCCTTGATGTGCATGCTTTTATTGTATATGAATTATGCGCTTTTATCTAAAAAGCAAGTTATGAGTTGCTTTCAATTGCCCCATTCAGCAAACTAACTTGGAGGCAGTACAAATATTATTGCATTCATCCTGCCAACTGAAATATCTCCTTATCTAATATGACTCCTCTCCCAAGATTGAGATTTGTTTGTGGGTCCCCCCTGCCACTTCATTCCGGAAGAGTTGTGATTATTACATAACTTAATGTTGTTTTCTTTGTCCTGGTTAGAGTGCTCATGTGAGTTGTGCATGCAACCATTTTGAAAGGTTAACAACAGAGCCACCTCTTGTTTTTATAACTGAAGGAAGAGGGATGTAGAAAGGGATATAATAAAAGGCTTTGCGTATACTACAGATTTACCATATTTTGTCAGATATGTAGTAACTGATGCCAGGCTTATCATCCTTAAGAATCAGGGTTTTTTCTTTCTTTCTTTCTATAAAAAAAATAGTTAGATAAAAGTTAATGAACTTTCAGAATTTAGTAGAAATTAATAATCAGAATAATTTTAACACACACACACACACACATCACTTCCCAATTGCTCTGAATGGAGTCCAATCCTAGGGAAGACAATTGTCTTTGCAGCGGTTGTATCAAAAGATCATACAGAAAATGTGGATGCTCAGCACTGTACTCTTTCACCACTTTCATCAGAGAGATGTGCTCCACTTGACTTGGAAGGTGGTGATTTTTCTACCTTCCAGGAACTGAGAGGAAACCTGTTCTGCCTCTTGCACAGCTAGATTCATAGTTGTGCAGATGCAGATAGATAACTCAACAAAGCTTCCATAACAAAGTTCATTTATTGGTACATCAAGTATCTTCATAACTCACATTTATAATGAAGTTCTTCTTTAATGACCAATCATTTGTATATCTGCCTTGTATGTGAAATATGGTTATCTCCTAACCCATCTCGTAGCGATAGAAGGAAGATGCCATGTTAGAGAGTTCAGACAAAGAATGAGGAAAACTCCCTTAACCCACCAATTCAGTGACCAATCAGAATTACAGATGTAGCCATGTGAGATAAACTACATTTCCCAGGATACCTTTAACTACATCTACCAAGATGCATTCCCTTAAGGTGACAGCTCACAATTCCTAAGTAACTATCCAATTGCCATAGACTGGCTGGGACAGCACAAAACCAAACCCAGTTCCGATGATGAGATGGGCGGCAAATAAATCTAATGCATAAATAAATAAATATTCCATAGTCCAGGGATGATGCAGGAGGGAACCTTCTCCTGCAAGCTTTGTAGGCAGCTTTCAGAAGAAGGTTCCTGCAAGCTGTCTACTTGGCAAACTACCTGGCAAAAATTATCAAGATGTTAAAGGTGGAGTTTCAACTGTGCATCCACCACTGCCATCTTGATCCTCTTGCCTTCTGCTGATGACATTATATTAAATATATAGATGAACCACCAGGCAGGAATACAAATTGTTTCCTTTATGGAGGGGCTACTGGTTGTAGCAGATTAGCTTTCTTTCCATTTCTATGTTGCCTCAAAACCTACTTTGTATATGCCAGATTCCTAAGTCATGATGATGCTGGGATGCATTACTAGCAATAGCAATAATATTAAACATTAGACTTATATATTGCTTCACAGTGCTTTACAGTCCTTTCTAAATAATTTACAGAGTCAGTCTATTGCCCCCAACAATCTGGATCTTCATTTTACCAATCTCGGAAGGATGAAAGGCTGAGTCAACCTTGAACCAGTCAGGATTGAAGTGCTGGCAGATGGCATAAGTAGCCTAAAATAGTGCATTCTAATAACTGTGCCACCAGGATTCTCTATCTACTATCTTCATTCACATTTGGAAGGTGAACAAGACACTTCCTTTTTCCAGTTAGGGTGGCAGCTTTATTATTTACTCCATGTACCAAAATTGCAGCTACCATGAAAGTCTTTCAAAGTTATTTGGCTTGTGCTATAATGTAATGAGAAGTGATTATTTTCATTTAGAAAAAAACAAAACAAAAATCCAACCCAAATCCCCTGTTACAGAATTTAGGAATAACTCATAAGAAGACACAAGCAGAACAGAAGCTTCCACTGAACAATATCAGTTGCAGTTCCCAGAATCACAGAGATATTAATTGCCTCCTGGGAAGTTTTATCATCTAAAGTTTCAAACCACTTAGCAATTTTTGCCCTCAGAACACTCTCAGTTAGTTCTGTAGTTGTAAGCTCATGTGCTTGGTTATCTCTGGTTGCCTTTCCAGGGAATGTATTTTATTTACTTTGAGAAGATTAAATGAAAGGCAAAAGGAGATTAAAGAATTTTACTACAAGCAACGAGGAATGGCTATCACTTGTGGATTATATGTTATAAATCTCTAATGTACATGGCAGCACCTATGTGCATAAACTTGGAATTATAACTCTACTCCTAAATATTTAAACATACCCTTATGTCATTTAGACATTATTTCCAACCTTGGGTCTTTAATTTAGACGAACCAAGAACATCCCCCAATCACCTTCATCTATTAATTCTCTGTTATCTTCTGAATTCATTTGCAAGCTGATTTAATATATAAAAACCAGCTTGGTGTAGTGATTAAGGTGCTGGCCTGACCACTAGGAGACCCTGAGTTCCAGTCCCATCTAGGCAAGAAAGTTGGCTGTGTGACTTTGGACCAGTTACACCTACCCCACATCACAGTGTTGTTGTGCAGATAGGAAGAGAAGGAACATTATGTAGGTTTGCTACCTTGAGTTGCTTATAAAGTAATAAAAGGCAAGATAAAATGAAACAATGATTTATAAATTATAATCTATTCTTGTTCAGGAGGGGAAGGTGTGATTCTTAGATGCTCCTCTTTCGATGTTGGATGTGAATCTGAATGCTGTATATACCATGTGCGTCAAACTCATCATGTCACGGTTATATCACATGATGTATCACAACATTTTTTGTCTTTGCGGAACTGGGGTGGGCATGGCCTGTGTGTGATGCATCCAGCCCGCACGCCGCCAGTTGACACCTCTGCAGTGTATGCCATGGCTTGAGGAAAATAGGAAAGGCCATCATTTGCTAGTCTCCCTCAGAAAACATTGTCAAATGTTACAGGTTATTTTTCATCAGATACATTAAACTCAAAGAGATGATGATTCTACTAAACATATCCCACAAAGAGCCAGAAAAAGAAAAAATGACCTGGCCCTTACTGTATTTTTTTTCCACTTCTAATTGGTTCACTCTCACTACTGCTATAAAGTTGCTCCTCAAAGTATAATCTCTGTTCTTCTTGGCAATAAAAAGTACCACTACAAGATTTACTCTGTTAAATTCAATACAGATGACCTTCTAAGTCAATTAAAGGGCACTTGTCTGAAAATGGCAGTGGCCTTTAAAGGCTGGAGAGTTCATATTCTCATATTAAGCCCATTTGCCAGCCTTCAGAAGGATTAATTTCATTTTAGAATGTTCTCAAATCTGAATACTGATTTAAAAGGCTGCTTCTTTGTCACATGTGTTGCTCCAAATTGAGTACAAGGTCCCTATTTAATAGAGCCAATGTACTCCAATAATTAGAACATTGCCCTGGATGTTTGCTTTATGCCTGACTTTATCAGATGGTTGGGTTCATTTATAAAATAATAAAAGTAGCATATATATATCTGTAAATATTAAAAGAGAAACTCCCTGCCAGCAGACTTCATTCTAAGAGCCAAGAATCATATAGCATAAAGCATATCAGATGTAGTTAAGATGCTGTTAGCCTTTTTTAAAAAAGTAGCGATGGGTAGGAGAGCTCAAAATATTATCCTAACTAGACTTGAGTCCACATTAACGTTTTGTTGAAAACAGAACAACTCTGGTTGTTGACCTCCCCTGCCCCAAAACGTATTAGCCATCCTCCAAAAGTGGCATTTTTATTTGAAAATTCAAATGAATAGAATACATTTAAAAAAAAATAATTGGATGCCATGTGGCATCCAGGGAGGAATCCCAATAGACTTAAATAGCTAGGCACAGGGGAGGGGGTACCTTTAGGGTGACAATAACATGTCCTTACTCACTCTTGGTTTTTTAAAAAAAGATATTTCCCATGGAAATAGCTCAATTATGCAAAAAACTGTGAAGGCTTTACTCTCTAGGTTTCTTCAACTGAAACTTTGGTGTGGGAAAAAATTGGAAGTCTAAATGATTCAGAATAAAACTACTCATCACTACAGCTTCAAAGAAAGGTTTCATTCAGAGAAATTTGGATCATAGATACCATTCAGTGAGGACCCTGAATTAAAGAAATATTTGCCTTGGAAGTACTGGATTGAAACAGCTGCACTTTTTTTCTTCCAGAATAAAGCAGTTTTGCGGGTAAATGGTGCACATACACTCCTTTTCCACTACAGTGAAAAGCTGGCTATATCAAGTCAAACCACTTGGATGCTTCAGTTTAAGAAAATAAGGTAGGGTGACTTACTTTTCCAAGTTGAAGCACTGCTTTAATTCAGACTGAATTTCTGCAATGGTCCAGAATCAGACATTATCCTGAAGCAAACTACTGCCAAATCATACAGAGGCATAAGTGGGAAGGATTGCATGGGAAAGGAAATATTCATATATTAAGTTCCCACAAGACTAGATGGAGGGCAAACAATAAATTAAACAAATATCCTGAAGAAATGTAAGAGTAGGAATGGGATGGAATTTATTTAGGAATTGATTTAGTATTGGTTGAAAAACTGAACACAGATAGTCCTCGACATGGTTACAATTAAGCCCAAAATTTATGCTGTTAAGTGAGTTTTGCCCCATTTTACAACTTTTCTTGCACAGTCGTTAAGTGAATCACTGCAGTTGTTAAGTTAGTAACCCGGTTGTTAATTGAATCTGGCTTCCCCATTAAATTTGCTTGTCAGAAGGTTGCAAAAGACGATCACATGACCTTGGGAACCTGCAACGGTCATTTAATATGACTCAGTTGCCAAGCATCTCAGTTTTGATCACATGATCATGGGGATAACTGCAAAGATCATAACTGTGAAAAATGGTCATAAGTCATTTTTGACAGTCACTAAATGAACTGTTGTAAGTAGAGGACTACCTATATTAATTTGGAAGATAAAAAATCAGGAGGTGACATAAAGCATTAATTATTTCTGTTTATGTGAGTCATATCAGGCAATGTAGAGTTGCAAAAAATATTTCTCTGCCAGAATATTGCTATAAACATTTTATGGTTATCCTGTCCCCTGTCAAGTTACACCTGTCAGATACCATTTGGGGAAAATCCCACCTGACTTTAGAGAGCCAGAAATTTTCCCCAAAATGACCTAATTTGATTTAGGATTTAGATTTCAGGTGAGCCCAATGAATATGGCTAAAAGTTTGCATATATTGTATAAATAAGTATTCTGATTTAAATCACATGTTGTCTGTTTTGACCTGCTCTGTTTGCTAAAATAAATTTTAAGGAAAAGCCAAACTGTATGGATGCCATTTGAAAAATAGATGTGAAATTAAGTTTTGGCATTTCAAAACTTGAAATAATCATGGCAATCTAAGTTACTCTCTGGCTTTGTTCTCAAAGTATTATCTAATCAAAATGTGGATCTCTTCATCAAAGTAAAAATAAATAAAAAGACCCTCCTGCTGTGTGGCTCCTGCTTTTTTTCTTCCATCTGGATTTTACACAGCTTTCCTCAGCACAAATAATTGCAGCCCAGAAATGCTGAATCAGGAGCAGTAGCAGGGGATGTTATTAGGAGAACAAAATAACTTTGAGTATGTGTGTGTTTAATCTATGCCACCCTCCTTATTACTTCATATTTCAAGGATGAAAATAAATATTTGCCCTATGGGAAATATGATGCATTACTATATGGCACCTTATGTAAGATAACCAATAGAGCTGCAATTCTGAATTAAAGAATTGGCTGCTTCAGCATTCTATGATGGGATTTAGGATGTTTGGAAAGCCTCTGTTAAAAAAAAATATTCAGAAAGAAAAGTCCCATATTGAATCAACACATGATTTCATACCTTTGAAGTCCTGAGGGTCTAATCCCATACAATTCCTGGCTGATTTTCCAGGCTTATTCATACAATAGCCCCATGTTGATGGAGGACTGGGCTACACATTTAGCAATAGTATATAGTTTCACAGTGCTTCTCAGCACTCACTCTCTCAGCAGTTTACAAAGGTCAGCATATTGCCCCCCCCCCCAACAATTTGGGTCTTTATTTTACCGACCTCAGAAGAATGGAAGCTGAATCAACCTTGAGCCCCAGAATTGAACTCCTGGAAGTAGGCAGAATTAGCTTGCAATACTGCATTCTAACTACTGTTCGTTTAACTCAACATTCTTTCCTGAAGTTTTGCCTCAGGTGTCTAGTAACCATATGTGAAGCTCAATTTTTTTCCCAATGCAACCATTAGACTGCTTGGTTGCAGAGGTATCCTTTTTAAGTGGGCTGTGTGTCAGTGGTGGGATTCAATTTTTTTTACTACCGGTTCTGTGGGCGTTGCTTGGTGGGCGTGGCATGGTTGGTGGATGTGGCTTGGTGGGTGTGGCAGGAGAAGGATACTGTAAAAATCTCCATTCCCTCCCCACTTCTAGGGGAAGGTTACTGCACTAACCTGCTTTCCAGCTCCATTCTCCTGTGCAGGGCAACAAAAGAAGACCTAGCCGATCAGCTGGGACTCAGGAGGCAGAGAATAGATGGGGCAGGGCCAGTCAGAGGTGGTATTTGCCGGTTCTCCAAACTACTCAAAATTTCCGCTTCCAGTTCTCCAGAACTGGTCAGAACCTGGAGAATACCACCTCTGCTGTGTATCCTCAACAGCTCTTCAGTTTTATAAGATGGAGAGGTGGATTCCTCTACAAACTCAACAATGAGATGAGAATGTTTGGCAGGAAAGATGCCATATTGAGCTAAAGCTAATATTGTACACCTTCAAGGGTGGTGGATTTACTTTTGCTGGATGCCAACTCTTGAGGATGCCTTGGTAATAGATTCTACAGTATAATTGATCTAATCTTGATGATCACTAACATACTTTTGAATCCTTATACCTTTGGAAACTATGATTGTAAAATCAAAGCAGTCTTTAAAACAAAAACAAAAAATCTAAGAACATTTTAATAACAAATAATATTATAAGCAAATTTAGGCAAACATACTTGAGTTATTAATGAAAAACATTCTTAATCACATTGAATTAAATGTGCTTAAAGTGAGTAAATTTCACCACTTTAGCAAACATTATTGTAGCAAACATGTGGAAGACTCCATTTTGAGCAATTTTTTGGGAATAATAACTGAAGTGAGCTGACTTACTGTTGTAAAAAAGTGGGAAATAAATACAGATTCATTATTCACAGTTGGTCTTTTGGGGGATAAACAAGCTGTAGATTCTGGATAGAATCAATCCAAAGGTAAGTATCTTTATATCATATTAAATTCAAGAGCAGGCTTAACTATGTGCTTACTGTACATTTTTTCTCTTTTTAGGCAACCAAAGAAATATGTTTGCCTTTTGATAGACCTTGCTATGCTTATTTTTTTGTTACAAATTAATCTATTGTATGGAATAAGAATGATGCTATCAATAAAAATACATCCCAGGCTTTGATGAATAAAATAATTCTATTGAAGTAAATGTGATTCCTGTAAAATCAGTTAATTAGGACTAAAGCCATTTTGCTCAAATTCATATAAAAACCACTGCTACAAACACAACTAACTCTATTGAGAGTAATACATTTGGAAAAGCAAGTAATTAAGGTATACCATAGACTGTCAATATTCATATATCACTTCTCCAGAAATCAAAATTATGAGTTTAATTCTAGTACCCTAAACTTCATGTATAGATTAGGCTAGCATGTTGGGGTCTCTTAAATGAAAGAGATAAGGACCCCCACTAAGAGGTTCAATTCACTACAACAGAGGTGTCTTCTAATCTAGCAAGTGAAAAGACAGGGTTTTTCTTACTCCTTTATCATTCCTTCAATGAATCAGATGTATAAAACCACAAGGTATTATATTGTCTGTCCCCTTCCCCCACCTCTCTCCCTCCCTCCCCTCTGTCTTTCCAAGGTAGCTGGTAGGGTGGCATAATATTCAATATTTAATGAGAAAAAATATCAAGATGATTCTAACAGATGCTGTGGAAATGGANCTTCAGCTCTGTGCTTCTCAGAGTGATGTGAGCTTGGAGCTGCTTCTTCCTTTTAACTGCTAGTGGGGGTGTGACTTGATTGGGCACAACCAAGCCCCCAACCTGAGCACAACCAAGCCCCCAACTGAACAGAACACGCCTCCAGCCAATCAGAACACAGCCAACCCCCCACCCAATC
>BHEV01067094.1:0-16991 GCA_004319985.1 Emydocephalus ijimae | reverse complement strand
AGGCACCAAAACGGCTAGCTCGGCGGGGATCGCGCAGGATCGCGAAACCCTGCCGCTCGCGAAGCCGACAAACCGGAAGTTCACTTGTGTTTGTTTTTCTTACTGCCCTATAGAATTTGGTTTCTGGTTGTCTTTCTCTGAATGCATTTCAGTTTCTTATTAACAGAGAGACAGACTCAAGATCACATGAAGTGTTAGTACCACTTCATAAGGCCGTGGTAAGAACAGGCTCAGAATATTGCATCCAGTTTTTGGTCACCACAATATAAAAAATAAGATGCTGAGACTCTGGAAAGAGAGCATAGAAGAGCAACTAAGATGATTAGGGGACTGGAGGCTAAAATATTTGAAGAATGGTTGCAGAAATTGGGTATGTCTAGTTTAATGAAAAGAAGGACGAAGGCAGGGGTGGGATTCTACCAATTCGGGCAGGTTCTATAGAACTAGTTGTTATGATTCTGTGCAGTTCGGAGAACCAACAAATAGTGCCCCTGGCTGGCCCCGCCCCTTTCCGCCCAACCCTCCCCGCCCAGTCAGTCCTTATCACGCATGTGCAACATTGCACACATGTCTAACTGCGCTGACTGCATTCTTCCCTGCCCAGTCACTCCTTAAGGTATTTCTTTGTTTCCTCTCCCAAGGATCAGCTGTTCCTATGATCAGCTGTGCCGGGATTCCCTCGCTTACTTATTGCTTTGCCCAGGTTTCCCTGAGGCCCAGGAAGGGAAAAATTGGAGGGGAGGGCGTAGCACACACACCCGCTCCCCCCTTCAATTTTTTTCCTTCCTGATCCCCAAGGGAAGTCTTCTGGGATCAAAAATGCCTCCCAGGAGGCTTCCCTGAGGCCCAAAAACAGAGTTCAGGGGAGTGCTGTGTGCCCCCAGCTCATTTTTTTTTCTTCCTGGGCACCAGGCAAGCCTTCTGGGAGCAAAAATACCCCCCAGGAGGCTTCCCTGAAGCCCAGAAGGGCCAAAAAATGGGGGGGGGAGGGAGTTGCTGCCAAAAAAGACCACATCCACCTAGTCACATGGCCATGCCCACTGGCCACACCCACAGAACTGGTTGTTACAAAATTTGAATCTCACCCCTGGGCTAAGGGTAACATGAACACAGTGTTCCAATATATAAGGGGTTTTTCACAAAGAAGAGGGAGTTGACCTATTGTCCAAAGTACCTGAAGGCAAGACAAGAAACAATGGATGGAAACTAATCAAGGAGAGAAGCAACCTAGAACTAAGAAGAAATTTCCTGACAGTGAGAACAATCAGTCAGTGGAATGATTTGCTCCAAAAGCTGTGGGTGCTCCAATATTGGAGGTTCTGAAGATGAGATTGGACAACCATTTGCCTGAAATGGTAGAGGGTTTCCTGCTTGAGCAGGGGATTAGACTAGAAGACCTCCAAGGTCCCTCCCAACTCTGTTAATTCTGTTATTTTTAAGCAACTGCTAGATTGCAGCAGGAGATTTGCCACCAGAAGTTGTGAATGCTTCAACACTGAAAGTTTTTAAGAAGAGATTGGATAACCATTTGTCTGAAATGGTTTCCTGCCTGAGAAGAAGAGACTACAAGACCTCCAAGGTCCCTTCCAACTTTCTTATTCTGTTACAATAGAATGTCCCACTTACCACTTTCTAAACTGACTCAAATTTCCTGTTAATCATTTAGTCTTTTAAAAAAAAATTAATATACAGATTAATGATAAATATGAGCAA
Source organism: Emydocephalus ijimae (assembly GCA_004319985.1). Lineage (NCBI taxonomy): Eukaryota > Metazoa > Chordata > Lepidosauria > Squamata > Elapidae > Emydocephalus > Emydocephalus ijimae. The sequence goes on along the minus strand of BHEV01067094.1, from coordinate 15,278 downwards.
AATAGCAAATAATATTTGGATGACTAAAATGTGTAAATAAGAATAAGAATGTAAATTTATTTGCAACTTGTAAATATGAGTCTGTGAAAGTGTATTAACTTACTGCTATGGTAGATTGTGATAATTTTGTAATTTTATTTCTAATTTGGTTTCTGCTGGCCTTTACTTGGAGCAGATGCCTTCTGCTGTTAGAAGGACCCTCACAAAAGAATGCCTTTTAACAAATCATCCAGAGGCTCTTTAATTTTTGGATTGAAATAAAAGAAGTAATATATCTTTTTGCATATGTTCCCCAGGTGCATAATTTTGGTTATCTAGTGTTTTCTTTTGCCAGCAGGATTCCAAGTCACATTTATTCAACTTAAGATCTATACATAATGTGCATTTGTATGATTGTATAAATATAAAATATTTCAGCATAAATTAAAACTCAGCTAGTAGCATTCTTACAGATTGCTGATAATCACCTGGGAAAAACTGGTGAACATTACTGTTTGTCTTTTTCTAGTGAGACAGACTTTAGTCATCAGCTAATCATTTTATTACGGCACCATTAGTTTCACCAACAAGGATGGGTAATTAAAGTTTTGAAGTTCAGTTTCTTTCATTTTTTTTCTATGACAGAAATGGTTACATGTAGATGAACATATAAGCCGCACTAGAAACTTGTGGACTAATATAAAGAACATTTAATGATCTGCAAACATAGAGGTATGGATTAAAATCCTATAGAAATGCATTAATAAATTAGATAAAAATCTAATTTTTACTTTCTAGCTTGGAACATGAAAGAGAGCAGCATGGAGACTTTTTTAAATGGTTCTTTAATTCTTGATTCTTTATAAGTTGTTGAGAAATCAGACAATGCAAAGGAGAACTGACCCCAGACTACTTATACAATTTGAAATGGTTATTTTTATAAAAAATCACCTAAGAAAATTTTTCTGGAATCATTTTTGTTAAGTTCTGCGCATGGGCACAAGGAACGGAGACGAGACGGTGAACAGTGAACTTCAACTCTTTATTATACATTCTGAACAGAGCAAAACCCTAGAGCAACAGCAGCCCTTTTATAGGGAAGCTGATGCTCTAGTAACCAATAGGAAACGTGGAGTGTTAACCCCCTTAACCAATGATAGTGGCTCGTTAACAGCCAATCAGATTCTCCTGAACGGACCAATCCGATATCGCTATTATCGGCCAATCAGAAGTGCAGGGCTAGAACCCTGCTATTTTCTAAAGCTTTTGATAAACTTTATTTGAGTATTTTATTAGTTCACAACACCCCTTCCCCCCGGGTTCCGTTTGGGGGTGTGCGGTGACGTAATCTCTGAGGTAGGAAGGTTGCTTCAACTGTCTATTGGATTTATGCTGTCCCACCGGTTCTTGTCCATAAGCCTGTTTTGGCGGGGCGTTTTCAGGCAAGTTGGGTGCTGGTGGTTCTTCGTTGGATGACTCAGTGTCGCTAGCGTTCTCATCGTTGTCCACTGGCCCTTGCGGGCTTGCCTCTGTTGGATTGTTCCTCTGTGGCAAGGCCACCCCCGTCCTTGATCCTTCTTCACTTGTCATGCCCAATGGCTGACTTCTTTCATTCCTGCTTCCCGCCATCTCAAATTCGGTTTCTTCGACATCCCCTCCCCCTTCAGTTTGGGAGTTACCGGAGTCGCGGAAACAAGGTTGTAGCCTCGAGCGAAGCTGATCAATATGGCGTTTCCATATTTTTCCATCGCAGGTTTTCACCCGGTACGACCTCGGTCCAGTGGCTTGAGTAACAGTGGCCTCGATCCACAATGGTTCATCAGAAAGGTTTCTGGCGAAAACTAAGTCGCTTATCTGGAATTCGCGGCATTTTCCGCTAGATCCACAGGGTTTCTCTGGCTCGTAAGACGGGTGAAGCCGGTTGAGGTGGGAGCGGAGTTTGCGTCCCATCAATAGTTCCGCTGGAGTCTTGTTGGTGACGCTGTGCGGAGTGATGTGTTGGAGAAGGAGTATTCTATTTATCTTATCTTCAATGTCCCCATAGTCCATCTTGTAGAGGGTTTTTTTTACAAACTGTACCATGCGCTTGGCTCTTCCATTAGCCGCAGGGTGCACTAGGCGAAGTTAGCGCATGGCGAATACCGCGGTCTGCTAAGTATTGTTCAAAAGAAAGCACGGTAAACTGGGGTCCGTTGTCGGATACCAGGACGTCTGGCAGTCCATGCGTCGTGAATAATCTGTTCAACTTCCAGTGGCTGGGAAAAGTGTAGTGACACGAGAGAAGAAGAACTTCCAGATGACAGACTCGGTTGTAGTACTTTTCATTTCGTGGATCTCGAGCCAGTTTGAGTAGGCATCCACTGTTAATAGGAACGTATGTCCCTTAGTAGGTCCCGCAAAGTCAATATGAATGCGGGACCACGGTCCCCGAGGTGTTTCCCATTCTGTCGGAGTTGCTTTTGGTGGGGCATTGCTAACCTCCTGGCACTTATAACAAGTCTTTACCCAGGCTTCGATTTGTTTGTCGATGCCCGGCCACCACGCGTAGCTTCGTGCGAGCGCTTTCATGTACATGATGCCAGGGTGGCCCTCATGCAGCGTCTTTAGTACTGCTCGTTGTAACCGCTCTGGGATGACTACTCTATCCCCCCACAGGATGCAGCCCTTTTGCGAAAAAAGTTCCATTTGTCAATTCTTGAAGGAAATGAAGTCATCAGGGGTTTGATCTACTGGCCATCCTCGTTCGACCCAGCTAAGAACCCACTTTAAGACAGGATTGCGTTTTGTTTCAATTACGATATCTCTAGCAGTCAGCGGCGGTGAATGCAGCGTTTCAATCTGGAGCGTTGTAAGGGTTGGAGATGGGTCATCGACGGTTTCCGGAAGTGGTGCACGGCTCAATGCGCCAGCGTGGGGAATGGCTTTCCCCGGGCGGTGCTGCAGCTTATAATTGTACGCAGCCAAAAACTCTGACCAGCAAGTCATTCTAGGTGATAATATATAGGGGGTTGGCTTGTCTCCCGCTATAATCCCCAGCAAAGGTTTGTGGTCGGTAACAATAGTAAAAACTCGTCCATAAACATATTCATGAAACCATTTAACAGCAGATACAACAGCAAGAGCCTCTTTATCGATTTGACTATAGTTACGTTCAGCCTTTGATAGAGTTCTTGAAAAATAGGCAATAGGGGCTTCACTACCGTTTGGTAACACATGGCTCAAAATGGCTCCTTCTCCAAAGGGTGACGCGTCACATGTGATTGTTAAAGGCAAAGTCTCGTTATACTGCATTAAAACAGCATCTGAAGTTAATAGGTTTTTCACTTGTCAGAACGCGTGCTCCTCTCGGTGCCCCCAAACCCAGGTTGCTTTTTTATCAAGGAGCCAATGTAGGGGCTCAGCTACAGTCGCTTTGTGGGACAGGAAGATGTTGTAAAAATTAATAAGCCCCAGGAAAGCTTGGAGATCAGTCTTGTTTCTTGGTCTTGGGGTGTTCTTGATTGCTTTTAGTTTGCTATTGGTGGGGTGAATGCCTTGTTTATCGATTAGGTACCCCAGGAACTCTACTTTATCTGTACACAGTTGACATTTATTCTTTTTAACTTTAAGGCCAGAGTCTTTAAATTTCTGGAGACCGAGTCTAAGACGCTCTTTTAGTATTTCTCTATTAGGGGCAGTGATTAAAACGTCATCAAAGTATGGTACGACCCCTTTTATTCCCTGTAACAGCCTTCTCCATCAAGCTCTGAAAGATCCCTGGGGCTACGCTAACTCCGAATTGGAGTTGGTTGCACTTAAAAGCGCCTTGGTGCGTCACGATCGTTTGTGCCTCTGCTCTTTTTTTGTCTACAGGCAGTTGTTGGTACACCTGTGCTAAATCCAATTTAGCGAAGACCTTCCTGCCCCCCAAGGAATGGAGGAGGTGTTGTACCACAGGTACCGAGTAAGCGTTCTGTTGAAGGGCGTGATTCAGGGTGGCACAGTAGTCCCCACAAATCCTTAATGATCCATCCGGTTTGATGGGTGTTACGATTCGGGTTTCCCAAGGAGCATGGTCGGTTGGTTCTAAAACACCCTGGGCAATTAATTTATCGAGCTGCTCGTCAATCTTTGGTTTAAGGGCAAAAGGGACTTGCCAAGGCTTAAGGCGGATGGGGGCCACTTCAGGGTTAAGGTTAAATGATATCGGGGTCTCCTTGTACTCGCCTAGTTTGTCTGCAAAAACGTCCTGGAATTCCTGGACGAGGGCCTCCTCCCAGTCGTCGCTGCTGGTCTGGTGAATGCCGGCTACCTCAATCCCAAGTGGAGCGAACCATTGAAGGCCTAACAAACTAGGCCGACCACGGTCGATGACGGTCAATGGTAAGGACGCAGTACGATTTTTGAATGATACCCGGACCAGGCTTGATCCAACGACCGGAATTCAGTTTCCTTGATAGTCCTTGAGAATGATTCTTTGGGTTCTGAGGTCTTGCCGCCGGACGGCAGGGATCAATTGTTTCAGGGTCTTCCAGGAAACCATCGAGAGGGACGATCCTGAATCGACTTCCATCACGCAGGGCTGGTTCTCGATGGTGACCTTCACTCGGATTTTCTTTGCATCTAATGATGATGCGTGACCAATCGTGATGGTTTGGTGTGCCTCTTCTCTTTTCGTTGAATGGGCTAGTGGTTTATTTCTGTAGGAGTGGTTGTTCCATTGAATGTTCCCGATTCACAGGACGATTTCCTGTGGGTTGGCGATAGTTGGTCCCCCTCTGAAATGGTCTGGTTCCTATCTTGCTTCGACAGACCTTTCCGATGTGGCCTCTCTTCCCACAAATATGGCAGAGCGCGTTGAGGAATTTGCAATCTGATCGTAGGTGGTTTATCCCACAACCTGCGCATTGATATTGCAGTCTCTGGTTACGCTGGTGGTGTTGGTCTCGTTCAGACCGGAGCGGTTAACTTCTTCCTCATCACTTTCTGATGACGATTCGAGGTCCTCGTGGTGAGTTGCCGTTGCATGTCCCTCAAGGCGAGGTGAGGTTTCGCCGGCGAGTTGGCGGAGCGGGGCGTTGGTGTTGCGCATTCGGTCAGCCGACTTCCTGGTTGCTTCTGCTGCAGTAGCGTCGGCGATGGTATCTGCAAGGCTGATGTCGCCTTTCGCCATCAGCTTGCTCTACACGTGCGGTGCATCTAATCCCAGAACTATTCGGTCTCTGAGAACTTCTTCGAGGTCGGTGAACCCACAGAGGCCTCCCAGGTTCTGGAGATCCATGATGAAATCTGCAATGCTTTCTCCTTTCCGCTGGTCTCTCTGGTAGAATTCATGTCTTCGTACAAGCGTTGGTACGGTAGGTACATAGTGGGCTCGAGGATGTCCCAGTCCATGGATTTCACCTCAGCCGGTTTCGCCAGTGCCTTGGCCATCTTGAAAATGGCAGGTCCGCAGTGAGTCAGGAATATCACTCTCTTTTTCCCAGTAGTGGCATCCTTCAAGTTGTTGGTCTCCAGAAACATCTGGAACTGGTCCATGTGTGAATCCCAGTCTTCTTGTGCCATGTCGAATGGAGCGGGTGGTATGGTGCCGCCGGTCATGATTTCTGCCCTTGATGCGCCTTCAGCCACGTGCTCTGTTTAGTGCTCTGTAGTGTTCAGTCAGCTCTGACATCTCCGCATCCCACCTTCGTCGTCAGTGTTAAGTTCTGCGCATGGACGCAAGGAACGGAGACGAGATGGTGAACAGTGAACTTCAATCTTTATTATACATTCTGAACAGAGCAAAACCCTTGAGCAACAGCAGCCCTTTTATAGGCAAGCTGATTCTCTAGTAACCAATAGGAAACATGGAGTGTTAACCCCCTTAACCAATGATCGTGGCTCGTTAACAGCCAATCAGATTCTCCTGAATGGACCAATCTGATATCGCTATTATCGGCCAATCAGAAGTGCAGGGATAGAACCCTTTTATTTTCTAAAGCTTTTGATAAACTTTATTTGAGTATTTTATTAGTTCACAATTTTTACATTTGGTGTTAATCCTCAGGCAACAATGGGAAATATGCCTCTGCCTAAAATTCTCTGTTTGTATTTGCATTTTATCATTTATGGAAAATATTGTGAAAGGATTATCCAAATTTCAGTTCTTTCCTTGTTTGCTTAAAGAACAAGAATGTAAAGGAATACTCTACACTTTGTCAAATACTATGACGAGGATGAGGATTGATAAAAGCAAACTCCATTCCTAGGCTTATGATAATATGTGTCCCAGATGCTGATATTGTACAGCAGAAAAGAGGTTTCAACCATTAGGATTATGGGAGATTTTATGGGAGCTGATAAATAACAACCACTTTAGAGTAAACTGTCACCAGAATATTCAAACTGTCTTTCATTATAATACTGTCACTACTGACAAGCCAAATAGATACTGGCCTCAAGTCACAGGTTTTCTGATCCGGTTAATTTGACAATAGTCTTCAGAATACATTGTTTATTTCTCAGCAAATGAAAAACTTTTAAACCAAGCACAACTGCACTCTATTTCTATTTTACCTTTGGCATCTCTGAGCAGCATAAACTTGGAAATAAAAATTGTGCTTTGCAGCATGAAATTATTATTTTTAATTAAAGTTTTAATATAAATTATTATGATCAGCTTGAAATAATCCTCCTTTTTTTCTGATTTACTGCTAAATTTTGACAGCTATAGATATATGTGCTTAGAAGTGCCCAGAAAGAGAATGAGAATGAGAGAGAGAGAAAAAATGAATATGCATTATCTGCATATATTTTAAATGTTGAAGCAGATAATTAAAAATCATTGGTAAGAAACTAGAAGAGCTTACAAATTTGTATAAATAATTATCTCTACCAGAAGCCTAGTTTTATTATTCTTGTGTAGCAAAATGATAGGCTTAATTAAAGAAATCTGTTCTTATAACCAGCCATTTTTTTTCCTGCAGTGGAGTTTATATAATTTGGTTTACTAGGGCATGCCAACAATGTGTTAAGTTTTCCCAGCTTGAATAATCATTAATGTCTGTCGTTTTAAAAAGAAGGAACTGTTTCTTTATCATTTCAAGTGTTTCCTAGTTTCTTTAATTATTTTTTCTAAATTTTAATGAATCAGTATTTTCCACAACAATATTTATACAATTTATAGACCGCCCATCATATTTCAAGCTAATATCTATGCAGGCTGAGATGTAAAATATAATAAATATTAAATCAGTAGCTATAGTTAGAATTCCCATATAGACCAATACTACAAATACAAATACAACTGACCACATACAAGTAATTTTCCTATCATCCTGTGATGGTTTTCTGCCTGTTTTATTTTGAAAAGTAAAACTCAAGTGCTATGTTTGAGACAAGGGAATGTTAAATCCAACTTTGCAACAAGGTTCTGTTTTCTCAGGATTCTGTTTTGTGGTCCTGGCATTAAGAGTATTATATCAGAATATCTATCGTACATGAAATTCTGATATTTAAAGAAAAGTAGTTGAAGAATATGGAAGGCTAATAACCATCATGTTGAGCAAATCTGCACTGCGGGGTTGCTGCATTGTCTACAACCATTTTAGGATAGTGAAATAATGGATGACACTGTCTTGTACTCACCTCATATTTCAGGTGTGTTTTCTTGCTCCATTTCCAAAGTGCTGTTTTTCCTATTTACATGCCATTACTGTACATGCCATTAAATCATTGTTGACTATTAGCAACTATATAGATGGATTTTCTCCATGATTAATTATTCCTAACTTGGTCATTTAGGGCTTCCAATGATAGACTTGTTGCACTGTCTATCCACTTTGCTGAGTGTCATTTTCTTCTCTTTCTGTCTGACTTTCCCAGCATTAGAACTTTCTCCAGACATAATGTGACAATCCAGATACAATGTGGGAATGTGATAACACATAATGTTTCTGGAGTAGGATAATTTGATCCTGATCATTTGTGCCAAAAATAAGCTCTTGGTAGACTTGTCTGATGATCCATCCATTGCACTTGACTGCTTCAAATCTGTTTAGAGCCATATGACTGAAGCCATATACAAGCATTTATAGTATAGATAGAACAGACAGACAGACCGAAAGATTGATATCCTTTACTCAGGCAGGAAATATCTTAACTGAAAGAATCTTAGTTAATGGTTGCTAAGATCTGTAATGTCTACTACAGTTACATTTAACCAATCTCCTGCTGCAATCCAGAAGTTGCATAAAAATAACAGGATTAACAGAGTTAAAAGGGACCTTGGAGGTCTTCTAGTCTAATCCCCTGTTCAACCAGGAAACCCTCAAGCAGCAAACCATTTCAGACAAATGGTTGTCCAATCTCATCTTAAAAACATCCAATATTGGAGCACCCACTGTTTCTGGAGCAAGTTGTTCCACTGATTGATTGTTCTAACTGTCAAGAAATTTCTTCTTAGTTCTTGCTTTTCTCCTTGATTAGTTTCCACCCATTGCTTCTTGTCTTGTCTTCAGGTACTATCACATCATTCCGAGTCTTACTTTTCATTATAATATTTATATTAGAGTTATAATATTTCTTTAGTTTATACAATAGAGCTGTTTGGAAATCCAGCAGGATTTTTTTCATTACTTGTTTTCTTTCCCTGAGTATCTATTTCCACATTTTTGGGGGTAATGCCAGCAGTAGAGAGTTTCATCACTTCTCCATCACTTTTGGTAAAAGGGTTTATGTCCCTTTTTCCTTGGACACAAAAAAGTTTTTAATTCTAATCTTAAAAGACCTCAAAGGATGTTTCCTTCTTTTGTTTCAAGTGGCTGGAGAAACATGAAATGTTTCTGCTCAGGGGAAAAAAACAATATAGCTTAAAAAAATCTTACAGTTGGACTTCAAACCAGCAATATATGCTAGGAAACTTGGCGAGAACTCACTGGTGTGTTATGTGGCATATGAATGCCAACCCATCTTAAACCTAAGATTTACAAGACAACCATCCACCCTGTTGCCCTGTATGGCACTGAATGCTGGGCAGCAATAACAGGGACTGAAAGCTATCTCTGTGGAAATGTGAATGCTTGGATATCGGGAATCTTCCTTTTTGACCACATCACAAATGACACCATTCAACAACATTTTGGTGTGGCACCAAGTATAGAGAAGATGAGAGAAGGCCAACTCCACTGGTATGGACATGTCCAGAGAGCATCACCTTCCACCATGGCCAAGACTGCCGACCAACTAGAAATCAATGGCTGACGATCTTGGAAGCATCCAAAACAGAGATGGCAAGACACCATCAACAAACATAAGCAGGCCACATGCCTGCACCCTGGAGATGCAGCTGACCGTGTGAAGTGGCATTCAATAATCTGAAAAGTGGACCCTGTATCATATGCTAGGAAACTGTTATAATGAGTGCACTGTTGCAGAATTCAGTTTAAAATAGCTCTCACTGGAGACCATAGTTTGCAAGAAATTACTTTTTAACAATCTATTGAATTGGTTGCAGTGTTTGCCAATGTTTGCATTTTGATAGATATAATTCTATTTATATGTGTAGTATGTATTATTGTTTCTGTTTTGGTGTCTTCATGTCAGTGATGTCTCCTGGAAACTGCCTGGAAAAGTCCCTGTACTTTTCTAGCAAGCTTTGCCATTGCCTGCTTCCTCAGGCTGAGAAAAAGTGACTGGCTCAAAATGACCCAGCTGGTTTTCCTATCTAAGGAAGGACTAGAATTCAGAGGGTATTTTTTAAATTTCTAGTCTGGTGCCTTAGCCATTACTCCAAACTGGCTCTTTTATTTTTACAGGTAGTCCTTGACTATCTGTAAACATTAATCAATGTTCAAATTACAGTGGTAGTTTAAAAAAAAAAGACTTATAATTGGCCCTTACACTTATGCCCGTTGTAGCATTCCTATGGCTACATGATCTAAATTTGGGCACTTACCAGCCAGCATGTATTAATGATGGTTGCAGCTTCCCAGGTTCATGAGGTCATAATTTGTGACCTTCCCAGCCAGCTTCCAACAAGCAAAATCAATGGGAGAAGCTGGATTTGCTTAAGGATTGCATGATTTGCTTAACAGCTGCAGTGATTCACTTAACAACTGTAGCATAAAAGGTCATAAAATCATGTGTGTGTGTGTGTATGTGTCTGTCTGTCTGTCTGTCTGTCTCCTACCTATAATGTGGAGAACTACAATACACAGGGAGATCCAGTCACAGAAAGGAAACCAATTGTTCTGTTACTTTTCTAGAACAAAAAATTGTGAGGGCAATATCCAGTGGGAGGAAAAAGTACAATTTGGACTAAATAATTTACAAGATGTTGCCAATATATTCCCAATCTAGACATGTTCCTACCTCTGTTCTTTGAAAAGTATTAGTTTGCCAAAAAACTAGTTTTTAGTTAATTTAATTAATATTAGTGTGTTAGGGGTTAGGGGTGTCTTACAGATCAGTGTGATTCTTTAACAAGTCCAGAATATATGCAAAATGCAATAGCAAAGGCACTGAACGTTGTTCCCACTTCATTATTTTATATTAGTGTATCATTTGTACTTTTTAAATGTATGAGCTATTAACCTCATAGGGAGCAACAAAAGGTTTTTAAATATTTTTGTCTGCCTTTCAAATTGCTCTGAAAAATTTCAAGGACTGGATGATGGCTTTTATTTCTGCTGGGCCAATTGGAGTAATTTCCTCTTAAAAGCAGACAATAATCTGTGTATTTTTCATGTTAGCCCTTCTATGCAATTTACAGTGCTATAAAATGAAATGAAGAAAGTGACCCAGATGGCTGATTAAAGCTTTTAGTTCTGTTGCTGGAGGAGTAACAAGTAGTATTAGTATTTTTGCTATTATTTATGACAGAAAACCAGACCCTCTAAGCAGATAAGCCTCCCACTTAGAGATTTTGTTTCTGAAGAGTTAAACATGATGAGTCTCTTAATTGTAGCTCTGGTCTTTTGAAGGCTTTGTTCTGTAAAATGTTAGAGCAGCCCAATAAACTGTAACAGTGAGCCAAATAAGATAATAACCTATCCTTCGCAAACACGGGTTTAAGTTTAAAATTTAGGGTCCCGAAGAATTGTCTAATTGCTTACATGCAGGTGATAAACCTAAGATGATGTAGTAACAGGACTGCAGAGTTTCTAGAGCTGTTTGTCAGCTCAAGAAACTCATTGTCTCTGCAAAACTCTAGTTCAGATTTGTGTATAATTAAAGACAGACTCTGCTCTAAGGGTTGTTTGTGGGTCCTTTATCCATCCCATCTTGTTGGCAGAAAGAAAGAAAGAGAGAAAACAATTCACATATTTCTTTGCACATCACAAATGTGAGGGCTCCCCCCTTTAATCATATTTCAGTTTTATTTATATTTGTCAATATCGATTTAATCTAGTGTTTAATGTTTATAGTTCTGTTTGTGTGAACAGAATGCCTTAATATTCAAGTGGAGATTCATTCTGTTCCTGTAACAGAATATGAGCTTCCTGCAGCTCTTGAAATTTGCTCTGGAGGTTTCAGAAATCACTTTCCTCCATTCCCTAATGTGAAGTAACTTTGAGTCATAGAAATATATCGTGCTTTCCATGGACTCAAATAGAAAATAAATAGGCAGCCTTGCTCATTAGCTCCATAAATGTCTACAATGGAATAAGGGCCTAATTTCTATTATATAGCACAGGCAGTGTGTATCACCCAGTATCGATGCTGTTCATGTTGCTTTCCTATTTAGTTTGATTGGCCTGAATTGAGAATGTTCCCTGTTCACTCTGCCTTAATCAGAAGGGCAGCATAATATAAATGGAAGTCATCGAGATGCAATTGCTATTTAGTAGGAAGGCCACCAGAACATATAATAGGCCTACCTTTTCTATGATATCATGGGCAGCAATTTGTTAAGCTATCAGAGAATCTGATATGGATGAAATGATGTTTTATGAATGCTGTTTTCACATGTGAGAGTTTCAGACAGGAAGAGAGAAGTTACAACATCATTGAAAAGAAAACATTTACTAAAATGGATAAAGAACCAACAAGTGTACTAAACTATCTTTCTGGGGAAGGGGACTATGAACCTAAAACAGTCACAAGAGTGCAGTGTGATTTCCCCATTAATTCCTTTTCTGAAATGCACCGTCCCAAGGTGACTTCCTTCTGAGAAAACTGTTAAGATTGAATGTGTCCTGCGCCAGTACTACTGCACATAGCATTGTCAAATGAGATTACATGTCAGAACTCCATTGTTCTTTGAGAACAATTAATTTGGCTCTTCTTCTGTTGTTTCAAAGCATTTCATTGCATCGAAGCATTCAATTTGTGAAAGATCAAAGGTATAGTCAAATAAAGACAAAATGGTATTCATTAGCCAAGGGATATAAATAAGTTTAAACATGCTAAGAGTGAAAGAAGGAGGAAACTTAAGCACATAGAATATATTAGCTAACAAAGAAATATTTGGGATTTAAAAATTAACTTCTTTCCCAAGTGTTATATTGGAGTAGATTAAATAACTACATTATAACTATATGAATCATATTTTGATCACATCAGTTACAAAACTGGTTGTAGATTGGAAAATGGTAGTTACTTTCCTATGCTAAGTAGACTTAATATTTATTTTCCAGGATTGTTCTTGGGTTGTTTTTTTTTTTTTAGCCTAGAACCATTGGGAGTTTTTTCTTGAAAATAGCATTTGCTTTTCCATAATAAGTATAATTTATACTATTATTTTGTAACAAATAACTAAGGACATGGCATTTTACTTACTAAATGTTCACAAGGAAATAAAATATTTAAAAATAAAACCTACAATCATACATAATGCCTCCACCTTACCAAATCCTTTAAAAACTTTGCATGATCATATGGACATTAGAAAATATCCTTTCCTTTTGCCAAAAAAGATTAGTGTGCAAATCTCTTTTGGAATTTGCACATGACTATTATTATATAGATAAAAAGAAAGAAATTCCTCAGAATCGTGAGAGAGTCAAATTAATTAATATCTAAGAACTCAAGTAGATAACAGTTATATTCTCACATTTCTTCTGCAGTCTTTTATAGTAATTAGTCAGTTATAAAATAATACTAAATAATTGCTTATCGTTAAGAACATTTAATTGGTCATATGTGAGCTTTTCTGGGTGGACAGACATGATTTTAAGTTGTGATGAACTAATTTTGTTTCTCAAATTAATGTTGGGTTGTAGTTTTGAATCAATGTAGGTTAGAACTGACTTTTAGAATAAACTCTTGGAAATGAAAACTATCTCTGAATAGATGCTTTAATTTAGAGACTTTAAAAGGGGAAACCAAGCCTCCTGAGAATACCAGGTGCACAACCTAACCATTTCACTCCAGACAGACAATCAAATAGTGGAGTAATGAAATATTATGAGCCCTGTTTTCAATTTTGGTCCTGAAAATAGAGATTGGGAAGTTGGAGTTTTCATGTCTAAAATTAAGCCAATCGAAACAACAACATATTTCTGTCTTAAAGATTGCATGTCTAATCTGAAGTAACCTTTCAGTATTTCCCATGAAACACTGTGACTTTTCATGGACTTCTTACTTTAGAATGTGTAATGAACATCTGCCTGATGGTAAGATTTATACTATCATTTATACATTTGCTCTCTTACCTTGTTAATAGGCCCATTAGAATTAACAAGTATATGCACACTATTCTTAGACACATGAAGGATCAAAACAAGAAGGTGGCCAACCTGAAGCATAATCAACAAATAGAAAAGAAGAAGAATGCCCAGTTGCTAGAAGAAGTTCGGAGGCGTGAAGACAATATGACAGACAATGCTCAGCATTTGCAGGTAAGTTGTTTTATTTTTTTATAACACTACCCTACGAAACATTTTACAGTTTGTCTACACATGACTAGGTTGTCAATCCAAATAACACATATACTTCATAGCTAGTGACTGATAAAGGACTGATTTTTCTTGATTGACAAATGTTTGGTTAGACAGATCCGATATATCCCATATATAAATCTTTTGATATTTTTTGTCTTTATTAACTTAGGAAAAAGCTCTGTATTCTTGGATTTATCATAGATCTTACCTAAGAAATTGGTCTGGGCTATAAAAAATCTGCATCCTACTAAATGGTAGCAAAGATATATATGTTTTTGTTTATTTAGACAATTTATATATTTGCTTATTTCCCCAAAGTAACTTTAGGAGGTGCATAGATATTTATTACTTCCCTGTCCCCTCAAAAAAATAATAGTTTAATTCATAAAAAGTAGCATTCAGTATCAAAAAAACCCCTATAATATATTCTAAGAGAAGTTCCTAACACTTTAACATTAGTCAAATAGGAGGATTTTTTCAAGGTGTAGCTACCAGTCCAAGATTCAAGAAGATTTATCTATGAAAACTACTAGTAGTTGATCTTACAGACCATTAGATGGCAGCAAAAAGATAGACATTTTTGTCCCTTTTTACTGCCATCTAGTGGTTTTTCACACTTTGCAGTCCAAATCTTAGTGAAACCCAGGGATGGTATTCTACCAGTTCCCACCGGTTCTATAGAACCGGATGTTAAGATTCTGCCCAGTTCAGAGAACCAGCAAATTGTGTCCCTGGCTGGGGGCCCCTCCCCTTCCCCTCCCAACCACTCACCTCTGATGAGGCTGAAGATATGGTGCTGGAGCTGCTGGGCTTTAAGCCTGGAGCAAGAATCCCTTTCTCTCCTTCCCACCCCCCTGCACCTATCCCATTTGGAAGATATTGAGTTTTGTTGTTGCTGACTATGTCCTCCATGCTTCCTAAATGAGGTAGATCGAGTGGGAAATGCCTGGTGCATATGCATGTGAAATTAAGCCTCCTTCCTATAAAATCCATTCAGAAAACAAAGGAGCGGATATGGTTTAATTCTGCTTCAGCACAGATTGCTGGGAGATAAATTATTTAATTGACTAATTCATTGGAAATTGCTGTGTATGGCTTTTCATGGGATGTGGTGCTTATGATGGGCTATAAACAGGTAATACTCAGCCTTAAAATTATGTTATGTAGGTAAAAAAGGCAATGAGATTTGCTGGCCTTCCTAGGTATCATTTTCAGTAGTCAGTCTCTGCTTCTTTACCCTACTCATATAATTAAACCAAATACCTATCTCTAAGACAGCACTAATCCGAGAACATTTTAATGGACTAGGAACAGTCATCCTGGAAGAGATATTTGGGGAGGGGACTTTACTCTTTAAAGTGGTGTCCTTGTGAAGAAGGGGCAGTTTATATTACATTTTATAGATTAATCCACCAGTAGAAAATAGGTAACATCCATTTGAGGTCAATCCATGCA